>JBBPDC010075423.1:0-10496 GCA_037974485.1 Hemigrammopetersius urotaenia
GAGAATATTTGCAGGTTCCGCGTTGTTTTGAATATTTCCGCGTAAAACGATCAGTTTCGTTCTAAAAAAAAAACGCGTGTGACTGGATCCGCGAGTCCCGATCCGCGCAAACTGGGGGTTTACTGTATTTCAGTCATAGTGTTTTTGTGATCAGTACCGTTGAAGCGGATCTCTATGCAGTTTATTTGAAACAGGTTCAAGGTTTAAGCTGTTGCTCTCATTTTCTCCTATCTTTCTAAAGTCTTGGAACATGCACTGTATAACCAAATCAACTTTTTTCTCTCCCTATACAGGCTCCTGGACCCCCACCAGTCCGGGTTCAACACAGCTCACTCCACTGAAACTGCTCTGCTTGCCGTCTCAGAAGAAGTTCATGCGGCAAAATCAACCAACCTGTCTTCTGCTCTGATCCTCCTTGACCTCTCCGCTACTTTCGACACATTCAACCACCAGATCATCCTCTCCAAACTTGGCACAGCCTAGCACTGGTTTGCATCCTACCTCGATGACCCGAGGTACTAGGTAGTATGGCAAGGCACCCAATCTGCTCCGCGTAAACTATCCACTGGTGTCCCACAGGGCTTGGTCCTAGGACCACTTCTCTTTTCTCTTTATACTGATTCTCTTGGGGATATAATAGCCTCAAATGGGTTTTCATATCACTTCTACACTGATGATACACAACTTATTCTTTCCCTTCCAACGATAACCAAGCCTCAACCTGCATCTCAGACTGTCTGGCCGACATTTCCTCTTGGATGGCGGCCCACCACCTCAGGCTGAACCCCAGCAAGACCAAGCTCCTCTTCGTTGGCCTTCACCAAGCCACGATCTCAGGTTAGTGTTCAACATTTCTAAGTTCACTCCCAACACACCTTTACTAAGGAAGCTCCACTTGCTCCCTGTGGCTGCTCATGTTATGTTCAAGGCCTTAACACTTGCTTTCAAGGCCAAGAATGGACCCCCATACATAACAGCACTGATCAAACAACGTGTCACTTCTCATCCTCTCAGGGCTTCAAGCACGGCTCGTCTCGCTGCTCAAAAGAAGAGGGGGACATGCGACAAGACTCTTCTCAGTCTTGGCCCCCCAGTGGTGGAACGAACTCCTTCTTCTGATCAGATCTGCAGAGTCCTTCACTGTCTTCAAGCGTCGCCTGAAGACTCACCTCTTCAAGCAGCAGAATGTGCAGTATTTCAGTTAAAAAGTTGACATGGATTTAAGCTGTTTACAGGTTTAAGAAACAGTTGTGGACTACTTGAGCACTCATGTACGTCGCTCTGGATAAGAGCATCAGCTAAATGCCATAAATGTAAATGTCATGTGAACAGGCTTGAGCAGGTTTCAATCAGTGCAATCTGGTGAAAGATACATGCCACCAACAACACACTCTAATCCAATCAGCGTAGGAGACATGCTCCATGTCCTGCAACAACACACACACACACACACACACACACACACCCATTTACATTTACAACATTTAGCAGACATTTTTATCCAAAGCGACTTCTATTCTCTAACTACAAGGGACAGTCTCCCTGGAGCAACTTGGGGTTAAGGGTCTTGCTCAGGGACCCAGTGGTGGTGCTGAAAGTAGGATTCGAACGGATGACCGCTTGGTCCAGAGGCAAGTATCCTACACACTGAGCTACCTCCACCCCATCCAAACACACACACACACATAAACACACACACACATCCAAACACACACACACCAGCACACACACACATACTCACAAACACACACACACACACACACACACACACACACTTACACTGGCAAACACACTGGCACACACACACACACACACACACTCACAAAAACACTGGCACACACACACACACACACACACACACACACACACATCCAAACACACACACACACACACACACACAGACACTACACACATCCAAACACACACACCAGCACACACACGTACTTACGCACTCACAAACACACACACATACACATCGGCATGCACACATACACACACGCTCACACTTACAAGCATGCCTATTTCATTCAGCAGAGAGAGTGTAAAAGTGTTTTGCTTTCTTGTAAAGCTGTTGAGCAAACCTAGCAGCAGCCAATCACATCCCTGCAATCTGGGTCAGAGCCTCAGACCGTCTCTGTGTGAAGATGTGCAATAGTTACCAAACATTTACATAGTACACATAAACACACACACACACACACATAAACACATACTATGAGAGTAAAGTAAGCAATATATGAAAGTAAAATATGTTTACAACAGAATTCAACAGAAGCAAAATGAAAGAAACTTATACCATAAACCCCAAAATGTGTAGTTTCTTTCCCTCGTAAAAGCGGTGGACTGTAATCAATTGCTGAAAGAGCTAGAAAGATCTGAAATTCTTCTGCAGAGCCAAGATTCTTATAATTAAGACACTGTGTGCATGTGTGTGTGTAGATTTCCTAATTACAAGAATTATAAGAAGTCACTCGTGTATGTGTGTGTGTGTGTGTGTGTGAGAGAGAGAGAGAGAGAGAGAGAGAGAGAGAGACAGAGAGAAAGAGAGCAGGTGAGCTGACACAAATCAATGCGGCGGTGACAAGGCCATGCTGCTGTGGCAGTGAGCCAAGCAGCTTTGTGTCAGAACCCATCTAACATCACCTGTACCTGTCTTACTCTATGTATCTAACTGTACCTGTCTGACGCTATCTGTATAACATCCTCTGTCTAATTGTACCTGTCTGACAGTATTTGTCTGTGGCTAACTTTAGCCATTTGACATCACCTGTCTAAATGTACATGTCTAACTGTACCTGTCTAACGGTACCTGTCCAACATCACTTATCTAACTCCACCTGTCTAACTTGTCCAACATGTCTACCTGTATCCATCTAACTGTACCTGTCCAATACCACCTGTCTAACTGCACCTGTCTGACAGCCTGTGAAATTGTACATGCCTGACTGTACTTGCCCAACATCACCTGTCTAACTGTACGCGTCTCACTGTACTAACATCACCTGTCTACAGTTACCTGTCTACCTCTACCTGTATAACTCTTACTGTATCGGTCTAACCCCATCAATGTAACAATACCTGTCTGACTGTATGTCTAACTGTATTACAGAACTTGGAGATACAATCAGCTACGCTACCTTGGCTAATTATCTAGGCTGGTAGTTAGCTGTCCATCATGCAGCGAGTTTTAAATGAACTGACAGTATGTATTCATGTAAATATGGCATATTTTATCTGACAACCTTGTTTAAAACCAAACATTATTGACAGCAGTATGGAGGATCTCATGCATGTGGGCGTGTGAATATTTATCTTCACACAGAATATTTTTAAACACAAATGCTGGCAAAACTGTGGCGCTGTCCAGCCGTGTGATTAGAGAGTCAGAGAAATCCAGAGCTGCGTAATGAGGCCGAGTCAGGGACGGAAACAGCAGGACAAACCCACACACACACAGTTATTAGTGGGGTTTCTGACTTATTCACAGGACTGAATCCATCATTAGGCTTCCGGCTCCTGTGTGTGTGTTGGGATAACAGAGTCTGATTGAAAAGCTTAGAGTTATCAGTGTCTCCACTGCAGGCAAGGGCTCAAAATCAGATTCGAACCCACTGTCATTTTAATCAGGGTTCATAGACATCCACTGACGACCTTCAGTTGAACTTCACTATTCATTAACCGCCCTATAGGGTTTAATTATAAACCTGAGGGACCAATCAGATGCCACAGAGTCCTGGCCTGGAGCTCAGAGTATTTAAAGGTCAACAAAGCAACACGTACATTAATTGCGGTTTCATTGTGGCTGCTCTTCCGCTACCGCATGAATTAACACGTTAGAAACGAGAAGCAGAAGCAGCCCAAACTGAAACGAGTCCGTCCTCTGCTTTTCCTCAGAGACAGACCGACAGACAGAGTGTAATCTGTGAATTCACCACCTCACGCTGGCAAGTGGGGCAGAGAGGACTGACAGAAAAGATGGAAAAGAAGAGGAATGAGTGAGGGAAGGATAATGACATGGGAGACAGAGAGAATGAGAGGGAGAGCGAGAGCGAGAGAGAGAAGACAGAAAGAGAATAAGCGAGAGAGAACGAGAGAGAGAGAAAGAGGAGATGAGTCAGTGTCCTACATAACCAAGGAGCACATGGTCCCTGCAGTGGGCCGCAGGGCTAAAACAGGAATTACACACACACTCACACTCGCACACTCACACACCCAAATATATATATACTTACTGAGCTCGATTTCAGGGAGATGCAAGCTGGTGTCACAAAAAAGACAGATATGGTCCCCTGGGTACCCCCCCACCCCATCCCCTCGACTGATGACGTGCACCAAGCGAAGCTATCAGCCTCTCTATGAAACCAGTTCACCTACATTAATGCTGGAGAAACTCAGCTGCGGGTGACAAATTAAAGGAAACACCTGAATAAATTAGGAGCACAACAAAAGCAGGTAGTTCCAGACAGATGTACATCCTGTTCCTATCAAACAATTAACAGCCTATCCTGCTTCAGGTTGCATATAAAAATGCTGAACAGGTCCAGACAGTCCTGATTTTGGATAAAGATGATAAGAAGGAAGATCAAACTAGGGTTGATGGGCATCTGAGACTTTCCTGGATCAACCTGAGTTTTGGTTGTCATCCAAGAACAGAATGTCCTAGAACCAAGTTCAAATGCTCACCTTTCTAACAAAGTTCACACTCTTCTTTTGATCTAAAGGAATTGCTTGTCTACAAAGATTTGAGTTCAGTGCATTTAGAACACAGTTACAGTTATGGCAATTGGTGGAGACACGTAGAGCGACGTACATCAGTGTTTTAAGTGGTCCACATCTGTTCTTCATACCTGCAAAGCTAGACACATCAGTGTAGGGTCTGTTTGCAGAGGAGCACTACTGCTGGCATATTTTGATTTAGGTCAGGAAATGAACTACACCAAAATGAAGAACTGATTCAGGCAAATTTACAGGGCTAAGAGAGTCACCCTAGATCTAGGGTGATTTTTGAAAAACTTTTCACACAGATGTGTGCGGGTAGCGGGTAAAAATGTGATAAATTGTTGTCATACAGCAAAAAAATCCTTATATGGAAGTTTCCTCGTTTTGCATTGACAACATCAGATGTCACGTGAGCTTTGTTTGGGGTTCCTATGTCACGTAGAGCCAAAGTTATTTTAATTTAAGAAGTATGTACTAATAACAACCGTTTTATAAACAGCATCACATACAAATGCTAATAATGAACAATAATGCTCAAATGTATTTTGTTTTAGGTCTTAGAAACAAAAAAACAAAAAAATGATCTTCGAACCCAGGAGAACTTTCAGGATAGTCTCTGCCCACGAGAGGGAGGGGGTCTGGAGAATGGCCAAGCAGCAGCACGCCATGAAACACCGGTTTTACCATTTACATTTGCTGAAGACAGAGTTCTATGTGTTGGAAAAAAGCTGCGAATGAGTATTTTTGAAAGTTTAAGAACCTCCACACAGGTAAAGGTCCTTAAAAGAATTCTCAAATTAAAAAGAAATTACATTATGTGAAGTGTCTTTATAATCCAAAAGGTTATTCACATGCGTACATCTTCACAAAAATATTTAGATTAGATATCCAAAATGTACCTTTATGTTATTGCTTAAAGAATGCTTTGTGATGCCTGTGACCTGGAGGAGGGTGTTTTATTGGAGCTTCAGGCATGCAGACTGCTGAACTGACCAGCGTGTGAACAGCAACAGTGACTGGGTTCAGGAGTGTGTGAAGGTTATCAGTAAACAGGGCTGAGGTTTTTGGTGAAAGAAATACTTTCGGTGAGTGAGATGCTCCTGCATTAGTGCAATATAGATGAGTTGCTTTTTCTCAGGTGACTATGAAGCTCAGTGCAGGATGTGGAGGATGTGGTTAGGCAAGACCAGTGAGTCTACAACTACAAAGACAGGGGGATTATGGAGGGCTGCAGAGCAAAAGCCCCTCATTAAAATTCTACTGACCATCAGGCACTGGTCTTCAGCAACATAAGGCACTTTCCACGGGTGTAAAGGAACCATGCTGTATCCACACCGTACTGCGATTGCTCAGAAGTAGCACGCTTTGATTTTCTGGTGTATCTCAGTCTGGTAACGGTGTTTCTGACACATTAGAAGCGCAATTCTCTCCTACTCAGCGAATGCAGTCATCTCAAACAAAAAAAAAGTCAAACCAGTGGTTTTGTTATTGTAGTCTATTTTTTTCACAGCATTGTTTAACCATGCGAAGAAAACGTAATAATTTAACTTGTTAGTGATGTCCTGGTACAGTTTTGTGTTTCTCACAATGCTAGCAAACTTCCACTAAAAGCTATCTTCAACAAATACAAAGTAGTGCTTGTACTTTGTCAGCTTCCCAGTTCTTAGTTTTGCTTAGTTAACGGCGATATTTTTTTAATATATATATGTATCCCCCGCGTAGTGAAAATACGGATTTGAAAAAAATGCCTAAACAGCCTATTTTTATAGTGTAAACCATAAATATGCCCCCAAATATGCTCCAAGAACACTTTAATTTAATTTTAAACCCTTAAAATGTAAAGGTAAACCCGTATTCACCTCTTTTAATTTAAATTCCCCACCGAGATATGCAACCTGGAAGATTGCATGTATTGGGAAACCACAGCAAGGTGAACGTGTTCCCTTATGTGAAAACATCCAGAAAAAGTATATTTATTGCCATGAAAAAAGCACAAAAAAAAAGCACAGGATATTTGCAGTTTCCACTTTATTGTGGGGATTTCCACGTAAAACTGTGAGTTTTCTCCCTATATATCAATGGCGGTTTCTATGCTTCACCAAGAAAAATAATACAAAAAAGACTTCATAACTATCACCTTTTTTTGGTTTTTGGTTATCAAGGCGATCAGCACCTGAATGGAATGAGCCTCTGCTGCTCAGCACCGCGCCCAAACATAAACAACCAGCACAAGGAATAGAGGACATGGCGGACGAGGCCCGGACGTCATAGCTTTTTTCATGGCAATCTATAATTTTTCATGCGTTATTGTGCTAAATTGTTAAGAAAAATATAATTTTGTATAATTAATTTTGTAACAAATATTAAACTAATTTTGTAACATAAATATGAACATAAATTACACTACATTTCCACATAAAATATAATTACAGTACAGTCTATACAGTGGTATTTTACATTCTAGCACTGCGGGAGACAGCAGTTCACTTTACATTGTACAGTATGAAAATGGGTTTACTGTTTCATTTTCTTTAACGTGAATGTATTAAGCTTAAAAAGAAATTAAAGTATTTTGGGAGTATATTTTGGGGGTATATTTAGGGTTTACACTAGTGGTGGGTCGTTATCGGCGTTAGCGTGCTGTGCTAACGTGAGACTCTTATTGGGCGTTAAAAAAAATCTAATCTATTAATCTATCACAAAGTTAATCTATTCACAAAGTTGGGTTGGGAGCTGGGTCTATACTGTGCAAGCTATGATGACTTTCAACTTGATATTTTAGCGCGGGCGTATACCTAGTCGAATTGCACTGTAGGGGGCGAGAACGAGTCTTCGAACCTGTGTGTATGCCTACTGTGAAACAGGGACGTCACTAGGACGGAAAGACAAGGGGGGCTTAGCCCCTAGGGTTGTAGGAAGGAATTAGCGTGTATAGAGGCTGAACACTTTTCACCAAACCTTTCCTTTCCTTAAGGAAACAAGTAAAGTTAAGCAGTGAACAGTTTTGGACACTCATAGTATTGTTCTGTTGAACAAACGGCGCTACCAGAGAAATATTACTGAACGGGCTCCGGCTGCTACTCACTAACAAGCAGCGCCGTGTAGCTCCTCCTGGGTCCTAATGCCCGCCTGCTACCTACAGTAGCGTCAACAGCCAGGACAGCATTTTAATTCAGTAATGATAGCTACACTTTTTATTTTTCATTTCAATTCATTGTCTTGTCTATATTTGTAAAGTGCGTATATGCGCTCAGCGATATCTTGTATGAAATGTTCGATATATAATTTAAAAATAGTAGAATAATGATTATATATTTAGGGTGGCTTGGGATCATTTTGTAACTTGGGCTCATGCTGTGAAATTACCACATCAAACGTGACGTGCTAAAATGGATGCAGCTATGAAGCCGCCGGGTTTGCTTCAGGGTAAATTTATTTTTAAGAAGCTTCCCAACGGAAACCTCGACAAGACTAAGGTTGTTTTCACCTTGTGCAGTGCGGAATTAGTTTACTGTAGGAGTTGAGAAACCCGTTCTCAAAGACTTACTTTTAGTCATTATTTGGCTTCAAATGAGCCATTTTAATCAAGATTAATCTAGATTAAAAAAATTAATCTATGACCACCACTAGTTTACACTATAAAAATAGGCATTTTAGGCATTTTTTTATCACATCAAAAATTTGCAGTTGTTCACTATATGCTGGTGGTTTACTGTATATGTTTGTTTTTTTCCACAGACAACTTGGGTGTGGGTAACTTTATCTTTAATAGAAAAACATTTGTTCAGCACAGTTCCTTGTGCCAGTGGAAAACCACCATCACCATCATCAAAACGCGACCATTATTTAAAAAATCAGATGCAGGAACGTGTAGCATTGACGCTCTTCTGTAGGATCGTGGTGGCTCTACTGAGACATCTTACTGAGAAACTAAGGCTGTTCATTCCTTTAACTTCTCACCTGTCTATTTGTATACATTGTGGATTGCTGAATGCAACTTACTGTAGTTATTTCTACTTTAAAAACATCCCTGAGCACACTCTGGGCTATGATAGGTCTGGGAAAATAGAAACAACAGCCTTCAAATGGTATGCTGAAAAGTGACTAATATATGTGACCTGAATAAATACATCATAAGTACAAGTCGTCAAAATCAGAATGTATTTATTTTTTTCTCACAGCGAGAAGGTCCAACAGTCTAAAGACATGCACTTCAGGTGAACTGGGGATGCTAAATTGCCCTGCAGGATGTTTCTCTGTAGCATAAGCCTCTCTCACCAGAAGACTTCACCGTGTTCTTCGATGAGAAGAATGATGACATCAGTAGATCCTTCCCGCCAATCATCAAGTTGCCTGTCAGCCTGGTCACACCAGTTCTGAAGAACCTCACGCTGGTCTCCTCAGTATCAACAACAACAGACCATTATCTCTTCTCTCCTTCCTTTCTAACGTCCTGGAACATGATGTTTATAACCAACGCAACATCTTTCTTTCTCAAAACAGGCTTCAGGGCCCTCACCCGTTCTGGTTCAAGACTGCGCACTCTACTGAAACTACATTACTAGCCGTCTCAGAAGAACTTAATGCAGCTAGATCAGCCAACCTGTCTTCTGTTCAGATTCTGACTTTTTAGCAAACTTGGACACAGTTAACCATCATATTCTCTTGGGTACTCTCTACAGCCTTGGTATATCGGGCAGAGCCGGGCAATGGTTTGCTTCCTACCATGTAGCATGGCATGGCTCCCGGTCTACCCAGTGAAGATCATCCACTGGTGTTCCACAGGGCTTGGTCCTTGGACCACTTCTTTTTTCTCTACATACTGGTTTTCTTGGGAATGTAATAGCCTCATGTGGTTTTCCCCACCACTTTTATGCAGATGACACTCAACTTACTTCCCCTCCTGTGATGATCAGGTCTTGACCCGCATCTTAGACTGTCTAGCTGACATCTCCTCCCTGCCTAGCCCACTACCTAAAAAAACTGAGCTTCTTTTCTTCAAAGGGATTCCATCACTAAGCCACAACCTCACAGTTTCTTTTGAGATTCTGTTATTATCCGCTCAAAGTTAGTATGAAATCTTGATGTCATGCTAGACGAAGAACTGTCATTCTTGCCACACATTGACCACCTCTCCAGGTAATGCAGATACCTTCTTTACAACATTAGAGGAATCCAACCTTTCTTATCACTGAAGCTGCAAAGTTACTTGTCCAGTTTCTTGTCCATCTCTAAACTGTACTATTGCAACTCTCTACTGGCTGCACTTCCACTGATGGTAAGGAGACCACTTCAGCTAATTCAGAATGCAGCTGCAAGATTAGTCTTCATTGGTTGCTCACATTAAGTTCAAAACCTTTACACTTGCCCTCAAGACCAAGAACAGATTTGCACCTTCTTACTTTTCAACACTGATCAAGCAGCATGTCACTTCCCATCCTCTTAGAGCTTCAAGCTATGCTTGTCTTAAACCTCCATTGCTCGATAGAAGTGGAAGACATGCATCAAGACTCTTTTCAGTCTTGGCCCTGCAGTGGTGGAACGAACTCCCTCTTGCAATCAGATCTGCGGAGTCCCTCGCTGTCCTCAAGCATTGTCTGATGACCCACCTCTTCAAGGAGCACCTTGGTGACTAATCAGTCCTCTTGTTCATCTCTTATACATAATTTTCTTTATATTTAAAAAAATGTGTGAACTGAGAACACTCTCGCTCCCTACCCACAAATGGGAAAGGGATTTACTCATCAATCCCGACAGTAACTTCTGGAAGCAAATTT
>JBBPDC010075434.1:0-10495 GCA_037974485.1 Hemigrammopetersius urotaenia
GGGTCCTCCACCACCATGCAATTCTGGGACCCTATAATGCAAATCTAATACTTGCATTTCTTGACAGATTGCATGAGGTTGTCACAGCATTAAACCAAGTGGACCAGATGCGGTACATTGTCGTTTGGGACAATGTCTCTTTCCATCGGGCTGCTCTGGTCCAGAATTGGTTCCATGATCATCCTGATTTTGAAGTCTTATACCTTCCCCCATACTCCCCCTTCCTGAATCCAATTGAAGAGTTTTTTTCAGCATGGCGGTGGAAGGTATATGACCTGCGGCCCTATGACCGTTTGCCCCTCATTCAGGTCATGGAGCAGGCATGTGATCAAACCGAAGCAGCTTCTGTGCAGGGGTGAATTCGTCACTCAAGGCGATTCTTCCAACGGTGCCTTGCCAAAGAAGACATAGCCTGTGATGTGGATGAAATCTTATGGCCTGATCCAGCTAGATGGAGAGATGGGGAATAGTTACAGTATTTGTGTTGCTTTTTTTTTCAGAGTCAAATTTTATTTGTTTCATTGATTTCATTGTTGCTTGATTACTATAACTGATTATGGTAAGAAATACTGTATTTCTTGAATTGAAATAAATACTTGAAATATTCAGTCTGCAGCATCAGTGTTGTGCAGTGCTTGGTAAGTTTATAGTAGGCCTATTTGTGTACATTCTCCCTATATCTCAAACTAATCATGAGGAATGTTGTGGGTTTGTCACTATTTTGTTTTGTCATCGAAATGATCCCTTATATAACAATGTCTGCCCAAAAATCCAGCACATGCTATTTCCTAAAATTACTTTTTTTACAAATGTGTTTTTTATTTATCACAGCAGTGTGAAACTGTCTGCAATAGTGTCTGATCATTGAGGACTGTGTTGGTTAAATGGAAACTAATAGCATTTTCACAAATATGTGTATATGTTTTGACTGAAATGTGTATGTTTTGACTGAAGTGTGTATGTTTTGACTGAAGTGTGTCATTTTGCAAACAATCTAGGAATTCTGCATATTGAGTGTGGTGTTTGGATAATTGTGATTATATTTTGAAAAAAACAACCCGGTTTTCAAAATTGTGTGTAAACAATTGAAAAAAACTGTAACAAACATCAACATTACTCACTGCTGCCCTCTAAGGGAGTTATTAACATCAAATAAACAAACATTACTCACTGCTGCCTTCTAAAGGATAAAACATTTGCTGGCATCACCTGTTACTAAGGGAAAGACTAAATCAGGAATAAAGAAAATATAGTGAGACTTTTTGGTCACTCTTTTGTTTTTTTAGTGCCCTGGGTATCATCACCCAGAGACAGCATTTCTGAAAGGTGTTAAATGTGCTGTGGGTGGCAGATCAGAGTTTATCTGACTTCATTCTGATCTGGTGTGTCGTGCTGTGTGTCCTGAGCCTGAGGAGGTTCAGGACACACATTATTTTTCAGTTGGAATCGCTGTGCCTGTGCCAGCTAACACTGTGAGACAGAGTGACTTGCTCTGTCTCACAGTGTTAGCTGGCACAGGCGCAGCGATTCCAACTGAAAAATAATAATACAATCAGTCAAGTCAGCTTAAAATCATGCAGCTCTTTCACTGCTTTTGGGTTAACTCACAGGTGTTACTCTTATTTTTTCGCCATGTGCAGGGCAAGAATTTTAGAAAAAAAAATTGAGACAAATATGAAATGGACTTTAAAATTATTTGAAAGTCCATTTCATATAAGTCCTTTAGGGATGAACTGGAATGGAGATTGTGATCCAGACCTTCTCGCCCAACATCAGTGTCTGACCTCATAAATGCTCTACAGATTGAACAGGTACAAATCCCCACAGAAACTCCACAATCTTGTGGAAAGCCTTCCAAGAAGAGTGGAAGTTATTATAGCTGCAAAATGGGGCATATAATCATGTTTTTATTTAGTGTATAATTTAAAAAAATATATAAGATACGATAAGAAAGAACTTTATTTATCCTGAGGGACATTCTTCTGTCCTAAACATGCTCAGTGCAACAAGAGGAAATTAAGATGTTAATGTTTGTGTCATAAATAAAAAGAGATAGCAGTGTACGATAGGGGGATAAAACAAACAAACAATAACATACAGATGAGTAAATAAAAGCAGATGAGTAATATTTCACGATCCGAGTACACACACTGAAAGTGTGCCCTTTCTTGAGGACAGTGTTTGTGTTCCTGAACCAATCCAGCTTGCTGTCAATGTTTACCCCCAGGTACCTGTCCTCCACCACCTCATCTGTCCTTTTGGTGGTGACACGGGTGGAAGGTGGAGCCTGTACCTGAAGTCAGAGGGTGTGTAGAGGGTGAAGAGGAAGGGTGATAGGACAGCCCCCTGTGGCACACCCATGCTGCTCATGATGTTATACGATATATGCTGTAATCCAAGCTACCAGTGGGGCGTCCACCTGCATTTCCATCAGCTTATTCCCCAGCAGTAATGGTCTGTAAAAAACCATGACCCCCACAGTGTTCCCAACAATGTCCAAATGACAATAAGCCTGGTCCAGCAGGTAGATGAAGGTGTCCTCCACGCCAATCGTCTATAATCGTGCACATTTTATGTTTATTCAGTTATTATTTCCATTATATTATGTCATTAAAAAATGGAAAAATAAAGTAGAAACAGTCATTGAATATGATGCAAAATAACTGACCCCAATAACGCTGTAATACAGAAGCCGTTCAGAGAGGACAACTCTGATTGGGTAATTTTTTTATCATCTAATTAACCAATCAGAGAGCAGCATTTGTGTGGCAGCGCGTGTGAAGGAGCAGAGGGAAAATCATGGACGCTGTGAGCTGTAATAACTGCGGCGTGCCCTATACTCTACCGGGTAAACGCTGGAAAACGGGCACTGTTGGAGAGCCCGAGGTCTTCGGAGGTGTTTTTGTTTGTTTTCGGTCACTTTAGAGCGAGAAAACCGTAGCAAACGTCGACTTTCTACTAGTTTACACCATGCTAGAAGCTAACGTTAGCTTAGCTGGTTGTGGCGTGCTTTAATTAGACATTAAAGTAAATAACTAAACGTTTTCTCTTTAACATTGGCAATATTGACAGTTCGGTTGATATTAGATAAAATAATAATCCTAACGGAGGATTGTGGTAATAACAGATTTAATGATTAAAAAGCGTCCGTGACTTTTTGCAACACAGCAGTTCACCAGGGTTGAAAAACAAGTATATGCATATTTACACTATAGGGACAAATGTATTGGGAGACCTGACCATTACACCAACAGGGACTTTGCGTTCAAACATGCATTTTGATAAGGCTGCAGCTATAACATCTTTCATTCTTCTTGGGAGGCTTTCCACAAGAAGTGGGAATTTGTTGTCATTCGTTCTGTAGAGCATTTGTGAGGTCAGCAATTGAATGCCTGGCTCACAATCACTGTTCCAGTTCACCCCAAAGGTGCTGAATGGGGTTGAGGTTATGGCTCTATGAGGGCTAGTCAAGTTTTTCCACACTGAACTCCTCCAGCATGTCTTTATGGAGCTCGCTTTGTGCACTGGGACACAGTTATGCTTGAATAGAAAAGATTCTTCTTCAAACTCTGTCCATTTGGAAGCATGGAGCTGTTCAAACTGTCCTAAATGTCTTGTGTACTCATGATTCAGTTAAATAGACGATTCGGGGTTCATGGTACATTCACAAAATGTTCTCCCATTATTTATAATGAGATTTGAATGAAAAAAAAAGTATTCTGTCCTGGCATAATTCACTAATAAGACCAGAGCTGAATGGGAGGGTATGACATGACTGGGTTGAAGAAACATAATTATTTCTGCAACATACTGTGATGTAATCATGGTATTTCATCTGATTTCATGTCTCTATGTAATATGAATATTCAGAATAAGAAGACTGTCTAAGTTCCTAGAAAGACAAAGATATCAGTACATCGTCTCAGTAAAATTTTCTTTCTTCAACAAAGTAATTTAAAAAGAGAAGGAAAAAAAATCCCAACTTTTAGGGCACCTGAAAAAGCTTTGTTTCTTATGTAATTTTGATGAATAGGTGATATTATGAAAATATATCTAAATACAATTAGACTCTTCTGACCAGTATTGAATTACTTTACCATTACTAATGGAGACCTTATAACAGTGTTTTTGTGTGCGTTTGCATGAACTGTACAGAAGAAGAATTGGTGGGAAATGTTCCACATGTGCTGGTGTGTGGTCACATCTTCTGCACAGTGTGTATTTGCTCACTGGAGTCATCATGCTTCATCACCTGTCCAGAGTGCAAGGTGAGTGCGCACCTACTGAATTAACTACTATAACAGGTGTGCATCAGTTTGACACTAATTTGATGGATTTGCTGCAAAACCACGATTACATAAAAGCCTATGGGGTATTATGTCATTTTATTTGTCTGGTTTAATTCAATTTAAAATTAAGTAAAAAAAAAAATTCTGATTTGGTAAAAGCTAAACTACCGACTTCAGTACATTTTTATATAAAGGTCCAGTGTGTTTGGGTTGACAGTGGAGGCTTCATATGTGACAGGTTTCATGATTGTATGTCATGTAGAATCAGAGATCTCAGACTTTGAAAAATTGTAAGTTTTTTGGGACTTTTTTGGGGCATCATTTAAATGTTGAAATACCTATATTAGATTAAAAAAAAACAGGAAAAATAGCTGAACATTCTCAAACTAGTTGTTTAACATTATTTTAATGAATAGTGTCATTTGTATTCCTTATATGTGTATCAGCACAAGTCTAAAAGGCTAATTGGTCTGCAGTTAAAAAAAAAAAAGTGCTTGCAGACATTAATCAACTGTTGGACTTGGCCTTTAACTAGCTGCCCTGGTGACTTAGTGGTTAGGGAGTTGCCCCTACAGTCAGAAAGTTTCGAAGGATTCGAATCCCAGGACATCTAGTGGCACCACTAAGATTCCCTTGAGTAAGGAACTGTCCCCACCTACTGGTCCCCCAGCGCTGTGCTCACTTGGTGAATGGGTTAAATGTATAGGAAGAATTTTGTGCTGTTCACACTGTGTGCTGTGGTGTGTTCACATATGACAAAAATGGTCACTTCACATTTTGCACATGGTGTTTTCCCTTGATCTCTGAGAGCATAGTGTTTCTTCGGTCGTGATTTTTCTAACCAGTGTGTATTTACCGTCTCTTCAAAAATGTTTGCCAGATGTGTACAAATCTTGGTGAGGAAGGAGTGGATGGACTGCAGGTGGACAGCAGGATAATTGGACTCCTCTATACCGCCAAGATGAACGCCAAAAAAAGGTATCTATCACAGATAGAGTTGGACAATATATCGTTTTAAGGAGAAGGAACGGTTCTACGAGTTTCTAGAGGAAACTGAAACAGCAGACTTCCTTCTTTTTTGTAGGAAAGATCAGCAGTGTGGTCTAGCTATTCAACTGTCTTTATTCAATTTGCTGTGTGTGTATAAGATCAGATGTGTCTAAAAAAAAAAAAGCTCAGTAAAGCAACTGAAGCTTAATACCATTAATACCCTTTGTTAGCTTTTTCTTTTATGTCAGGGGTCTCAAACTCCATTCCTGAAGGGCTGGTGTCCTGCACAGTTTGATGGTCCTCCTACTCAAACACATTCACCAGCAATTAACTGGCAAGCTGCAGCAGGTGTTTCTGAGCAGGGAAATCACCAAAATGTGCTGGACACGGGCCCTCCAGGACCGGAATTTGAGACCCCTGTTTTATGTGTAGCTCATAATCTCTCCAGTTTTGTCCTGTTTGCATCCTGGACTCCCTCAGTCACACAATAAGGGTGTACTTGGTCAGCAATGTTTAGGTAGGTGATCCATGTCAAAATAGCATCTGCAATGAATGCAGGACTGAAGATTTCCCAGCAGAAAGATGCCCAGAGCATCATATAGTGCTACATAACTCTATATGCAACAAGCTGTGCTGCACTGTGTTAGTTTTGTTATGGATTGGAACCGCGACTGCTGATCCGCGTTAAAGTGGGGGGTTTACTGTATTCTGTCCCAGTCCGGTCCTTGACAGGTGGAACTGTAAATAATCAGTGTTCACGTCACCTGTTAGTGGATTTGATGTTATGGCTGATTGGTGTATCTCATTTGCTCTTCAGTTTTCAATATGGTTACAAAAAACCCCAAACTGTGTAAGGTTTTTTTTTTTTGAGTCACAGAACAACATATCAAAACAAGCCATGTCAGGTTTATAAAATGTTCAGAAAATAGCTCTCAAGAACCTCGAGATATTCACTTTATTATGGAAGTAAAATTTTGGATTTACTGATATTTTTGTGAACTGAATTATCAATTCCATCCAGCTATTGTCATAAATGCAATTATTTAATTTAGTTGATTAAGAATTATAAATGTAATGAAATGAGCACATGAATGAAATTTCTTGAATGTTTTTTGAATACAGTTTTGCTCTTCACAGGACTCGTGAGGGTCAGAGAGTTCGTTGGTTTAGGAGTCAATCATCATCACCTCTCCAGGAGGAGCAGAAGAGCACTGAAGTGGTACATGTGCTGTTCACAAGTTCATTTATTTGATAGCCTCTAGGATGTCAACAGTAGTGTGATCTAGCTTTACGACTCCCTATATTTATTTGAATCTGTGTGCTGGGTGTATGTGTAGGGTCCAGATGTGTTGGAGGTTCTGGAGGGAGCTCTATGTAAAGCAACAGAGAACCTTAATTCCCTTGACAGCCTGCACCAGGTAAGAATCATGGATTGTAAACCTTACAATCCTTTTCACATAAAACCAGGACAATATTGGGATTAGGCCTGCACAGAATGGGCAGCACTTTAGTATTACAATGTTACTGCTTTGTATTGCGATTGCGATGCCAAGATATTAAAGAGCTCATATCGCTTTTCTAGAAAGAAAAAGGTTTAAATGCTGCATTTACTTCCCCCATCCATACAGTCCATATATGGGAATTAACATACAAATGCAAGTTTTGAACAGCTGACAATATTTCTCCTAATTTCCAAATAAAAATATTGTTCTGTAAAGCATAATTTTAAAGGAAATGGCAAAATATCAGAATAAGAGAAATGATCCAGCGTTTACAGAACTGAAATAATGCAAAGAAAACAAATCTCTTGTTCACTCTTAAACAAAATGACAATAATTTCTTGCATTCACAATTTCCATTAAATTCCAAAGTAGAAGTGCCAGTGCGAAAGGGGCTCGGGTTCTGTTGTCTCTCTCAGTAGTCACAGTATTTTTTGTTTTCCTCTATAAGACTTTTGCTACAGGCATACAAGCTCGGCTGACGAAAGAGAAGTCCCGAATCACTAAGGAGGTTGAGGATTGCATCGAAAAGGCAATTGGCATACTACACAGAAGGTGTGTGCACAAAGTTGCTTTTAAGAGTGAGGATGCACTGATAGGAGAACCAGTAATTATTTGTAGTGGTTGAGTCTGATCGGACAATGATCAGACTGTTTTTGTACAGACTGATGTTGCTGTGTGTGAAGAATACATGAGCTGCCAATAGATTGTGGTTATTGAATATGATGTTTTCTAAAATATGTGTGGGTGTGTGCAGGCGCAGCGTACTGATGTCTGAATTGAGCTGTCTGGAGCAGCATTTCGCGACTGGGCAGGATGAGTGTCGTAAAATGGATGAGAGGAGGAATGAGTTGCGTATGGCCATTCAGAAAGCAAAGCATGTTCGTCAGGTTCCTTCACTTGGGACTTATTGTCATCTGGACAAGGTGAGGTACAGGTGTCAAGAAAAATTGAAGACAACCTGACAGTAAAACAACTTGCTTAAATTTAGGTGTTTGTGTAGATTTTATAAAGATCCTGCAACTAAAAGCTGCTTTGCCAAATTCAAATCTTAGCTTTGGAGCATACTGTAACTCCTCTCCCTGTCACACACCCACCCATCAGATTCTGTAACTCCTCTCCCTGTCACATACCCACACATCAGACTCTGTAACTCCTCCCCTGTCACACCCCCCCGATCAAACTCTATAACTCCTCCCCCTGCCACCCACCCACCCATCACACTCGATAACCCCTCCCCTGTCACACGCCTACCAATCAGACTATTATCCCTCCCCTGTCACACGCCCACTGATCAGACTATAACCCCTCCCCTGTCACAGATCCACCCATCAGGCTCTATAACCCCTCCCCTGTCACACATCCACCCATCAGGCTCTATAACCCCTCCCCTGTCACACATCCACCCATCGGGCTCTATAACCCCTCCCCTGTCACACATCCACCCATCAGACTCTATAACTCCTCCCCCTGTCACACCCACAAGCAATATTGTGCCCAGAAGATATTTGTGTATTGAATTGAAATACTAGTATGCATTGGAACAGAACCAAAAAGTTTACAGTTTGTAATCTGAGTGTACAAAGTAGTGCAATACAGTATGTGTGGGCGCCATGTATTTAAAAGCATAAATCTTTTTTTCATTCATTGACCAACTGAATTTTTTTTTGCATCCATCATTTTAGATTCTGGAGACCCTGCAGGCTCCAGTAGAAGCTGAATCATACGATATGAGCTGCCTGACTTCGAGCCCTGGTCTCAGGTAAGATTGTTAAAGGACAGAAACTGGTGCAAAACTGAAGTAAATGAATTGGGTCATAAGGATACTCAGTATAATGCGTAATGTTAAATATTTAGAATCTTGATGAATCAAGTTTTATTACACTAATAATAAACAAAATTTGTGTTCATTTCTGTTTCAATTTGATGCCACAATGTTTCCCACTGCACAGGACAAGCTGTTACACATTTATTTTTTTGTGAATAAAGGAGTGTAAGTTGTTTTGTGGAGTAGTGGAATTTATTTATTTATTCATTCTGCATCTAAAAGAGAGTTTTTGATCAACCTTCTGAAGCTTGATCGTATATAAAATTAGAAGTATATTTTTATTTAGTCCTTAATATGGAACATTCTCAAGAACTTTTTAAAATATTGGAATATCCAAGTATGTTATGTTTTTTTTTTAATGTTCAAAAATATAAATGTAAAAGTAGTTCAGCATCAGGAATATGTATGCGTTATATTCTTGGGGGACTCTTTTGCTTTGTACTGTGAACTCCTTTCTCCCTTAATGAACAAAGAAACTGTGTGTAGGTGTGTTCTGTATATTGACCAGCTGACAGAGAGTGTGAGAAACTTTCTGTACATCATGGACGGCGACGTTAAGCTGTAAGTCCAATTTTTTTCTCTGTGTTGAACAGTGATGTTTTGTTGTATCTCATTAGAATCAGATGGAAGCGTAGTTTGCTCCGCTTGAGAGAGCACAGACATCTTCTGTTATGTTCAGGAGACTTAACAAGTATGATCAGACAGACTTATATTAGAGGTTTAAAAGTGTGATGTAGAAAAAAAATTAACGAAAACTGGGGAAATGTCTCTTGTGCTCATTTCAGAAGCAACTGAAAATATTTTGGAATCACATTATGCACTTGCTTCATCAGAATCGTGTTTATTGGCCAAGTATGTGAGCGAACGTATACAAGGAATTCGATTCCGGTCGATGGTGTGTCTCAAGCACAACAGTATAAAAGATTCAATGAACAATTTACTGAGCAATATAATATACCAGGGTTGCCGCCAAATTAAGGCCAGTAAAAGTAGTAAACGTCATCTGATGAGGTAGTAAATTTTCGAGCCCCAATCCAACTGGGCCTACGCTTTTTTTTAATTTGTGCAACTAACGTGCATCTCCTTATATTATTAAATTTGCGTGAATTGAGTTTTATGTTGCGAGTAGGACCTGAGTGATAGGAACGGTGTCACGTGACCTCGCGCACGCGTTGAATCAGTCCGGGTACCCGGCTGCCTCGCTGCCAAACCTCTGCGAGAGTTCGCTAATAGTGTATTTCGGATCTGGGCAAATTCAAGTTTTCAGACCTCTGGCCGGAGGAATCGGCGTTTAAAGGACTGGCTTAGGCAGGTACTTTGCAGGCTTATATGCTCTCTTATACGTCTCTCTCTCTCTCTCTCTCTCTCTCTCTCTCTACATGTCTCGCTCGTTCTCTCTCTCTCTCTCTCTCTCTCATTGTCGCTCTGTCTCTACGTCTCTCTCTCTCTCTCTCTCGTCGCTCTGTCTCTACCTGTCTCGCTTGCTCTCTCTCGTCGCTCTGTCTCTACCTGTCTTGCTCGCTTGCTCTCTCTCTCTCTCTACCTGTCTCTCTCTCTCGTTGTCGCTCTCTCTACCTGTCTCTCTCTCTCTCGTTGTCGCTCTGTCTCTACGTGTCTTGCTCGCTTGCTCTCTCTCTCGTTGTCGCTCTGTCTCTACGTGTCTTGCTCGCTTGCTCTCTCTCTCGTTGTCGCTCTCTCTCTACCTGTCTCACACTCTCTCATTGTTGCTCTTTCTCTACCTGTCTCGCTCTCTCTCTCGTTGTTGCTCTCTCTTTACCTCTCTCGCTCGCTCTCTCTACCTGTCTCTCGTGTCCAGTGTTGAAGTTAATATATTTGTTCGTAAGTTATTTGTTAATGAAGTGCTGTTATAGTGTAAAATTGCACTTTAC
>JBBPDC010075455.1:0-10495 GCA_037974485.1 Hemigrammopetersius urotaenia
TGATTATATAATGAATATATGTAATGAAAAGAAAATACATACACAGAAAGGGAAATACACAAAATTTTCCACAACACCACCAATGAGCAATCAAATGTTAGGATGTCAGTTTATTGGTCATTTTTCAATGTTGGTGGTTTTGGTGTGTACTTGCTTGTGTAGAGCTGCTTGAGAGCTAATTGTATGAGCTACCTTCCTCCTAATTTCTAGCTTTTTGTTCTGATTTAGAATGTCAGTTGTATGTATTCCTTTAGGTTTCAACTGTTAAATTGGGTTTCATTATGTTTCTGAATGTTTAATTCAAAAGTCTGAAAACTAGTTTCTATTTTGGAAAAAAATCTTCACGTGTTAAATTGTTCTTGATTTAACTGAATGCTGTAATCGATTCTGACCTTTTATAGGTCAGTTTTTTCTTCTTTGAATTGAAGTTCAAGAACCTTTTGCAGATCTTTCTGGAGACCAGTAGGAGATCCAGGGGCTTCCAAAACTCCATTTGTTGGTGAGACCCCCGCACCACAGGAACTGAACTCTTTGGTTTAAAGAGTGTTGTAGGACTGTGTACACCTGACTGACCATTCTTCCAGGAGAGAATTTGTGAGATCAGGCACTGATGTTGCATGTGATGGCCTGACTGCAAGCTCTAATTCATCCCAAAGGTGTCCACACAAGACTCTCATCCACACCATAAACCCCAACCATCAAACGTTACACTTGGCACAGTGCAGGCAGGCAATTACCATTCTCCTGACAACCACCAAATCCAGACCTGTATATCGGATTGTCAGACAGAGGGGTGTGATTGTCTCCACTGCACTCGAGTCCAGTGGCAGAGTCGGAGTGCTTTACAAAGCCACTAACAGTTGACCATGCAATATTTAGTTGTGAGAGAATTTCACTAAATGCCTTTTTGCACAGCTGGCATTTCATCATGGCACTACGCTTAAATTCGCAGAGCTCCTCAGTGTGACGCTTTCTTTCACCAATGTTTGGAGAAGCAGTTTGCATGCCTAGGTGCTTGGTTTTATACACAAATGGCCATGGAAGTGATTGGAGCACCAGAATTCAATGATTTGTAGGGGTGTCTCAATACTTTTGGCAAAATAGTGTATGCAGTTTTGACTCCAAGTTGGCAGCAGCATAGACGCAGCGGCTCGGTGCTCTTTATCTCCGTGTTTAGGTTCATTGTTTTTGCCAATCATGCTACATCTACTAATTACATTACAACAAACAACATCTACAGCTGGCACCACCTTCTCAGCGTAGGAGCGTTACAACCGAGTTTCTCCACTTCCATCAGTCCCGGCTCCCCGTGCATCACCATCCCTGCGAGCAGGCGACGTAGGCAGCGCAGGGCAAGAAAGCAAAAGCAAGGCTACGTCAGGACCAGCGGCAGAGAAGCTGAACCACTTCACTAGGTTTGAGACGAAACCTCCAGAAGAAACTAACACCAACCCCACCCTCAGGTTAGGAGAGCATTGAGGTGAGATGCACACTACAGACTGTCAACCCACAGAAGACCGCTGGACCTGATGGCATCTCGGGACGTGTGCTGAAGGACTATGCAGACCAACACAGGGGTCTTCACCAAAACATTCAACCAGTCACTGTCTCAGTCCATCGTCCCACCCTGCCTGAAGTCCTCAGTCATAGTCCCTCCGCCCAAGCAACAGACAATCACCAGTCTCCGTGACTTCAGGCCAGTAGCATGGACTCGAGTGTTGATATGGCTTTTTCTTTTTGTAAAATTCTTGCCATATTCTAGAAGTATTCTGCCTTCTACTGTACTTAAACATGTACTTAAACATGTTTGCAGTAAGAGAACTGAACCTTTAAACGTAGTACAGCTACGACAATGACAATAAAGAGATTCTGATTCTAATTCATATGTATAAGTAATATTCAGCACATTTCTCTTTATATTTCTAACCGTATTGCGTGGGTAGTCTTACCTGTTTGCTCTCAGCTCTTGATGCTCAAAGTCTTCTGAGTCAGATCATTTGTACTTGCTCTCAGCACCTCTGGAACAACAAGAAAGAAGGTTGACAAGGAATATAGAAATAGCTGAGTGGGTATCTCTTATTGAGACTTTGGAGTCTTTGGCTGGCTGAGAGATGAGGCACAGCCGGCTTTGAAGCAGGAGCGCTCCCCTGGAGCCTGTGGGAGGTCACCGCCTGCTCGGCCACAAAGTGCTCGGCAGGCACCGCGTTTTTAGACAGAAGGGCTGTGCTTTCACTGTCTGCATCCAAGCACCTCTCTTCCCATCTTTCTCTTATGATCGGCCCAACTACTCCCGTGGCCTCTTAGCCTCTGTCCTGCGCAGATGTGAAATTTCATTTCATCCTCATGACAGCAAAAGCCCTGAACTGATTGAGCTGCTGCTCAGTGTCTTTAGTGGATAGACACAAAACCACTGCCTTTAAAATGTATGCTCTCGAGTTTCGGAGCTCTCAGTGACCTGAACACTGTTTAGAATAACCGCGGTCTGG
Source organism: Hemigrammopetersius urotaenia (assembly GCA_037974485.1). Taxonomy (NCBI): domain Eukaryota; kingdom Metazoa; phylum Chordata; class Actinopteri; order Characiformes; family Alestidae; genus Hemigrammopetersius; species Hemigrammopetersius urotaenia. The sequence continues at coordinate 2,487 of JBBPDC010075455.1, forward strand.
TCAGTGGCCGCTTTTTTGTTGTTTCTGGTCTTTTCTGTTCATGTTTTGTGGAGCTTTTATTATATTATATTTGTTCTTGGTTACTGCTTTTGTCACGTGTCGTGTTTCACCTGTTTCTCCTTTGTATTTAAGTCTCGTTTTCTGTTACGTGCACCATGAGTCCATCACCTGAGTTGACCTGATTGGCAGCGTTCTGTTTCCCTGGTAACCATCGTGCCCTTTTTCTGTTCATGGTAAATAAACCTCGCGTCAGAATGGATCCTTGCCTGTCGGAGTGTTCCTGCGAGCTTCCAGGTAGCTCCGGGTCTGGGCTTCGCGGCTCGACCCGTGACCTACAGTCTTATTGCCCCAGAGAGCAATGATGTCCCGTGGCGTTCACTTCTACATTTAGAGGCGACGGGTTAATAATTACCCTTAAAAAAATGTAAATCTGTGCATATACTTTACAGTGTACACTGTACCTCCGTCTCTTACAGCGCTATATTGTAAAATAGCATTTTCTTTGGTATTAGCAGGGTGTATACAATATTAATTTATTTTACAGCACGAAAAATACAGGGTTTTAACAAAACATAAGAACACCCCACGAATTTCCACGAACAATTATTATTTGACTGAATGACTGAAGCTGCGAGCTGCAGTTTACTATATACTTAAATGTGTTTTTTGCTGACAGCACATGTATGGAATATCAAGAAAGACCTGATGTATAGTTACATGCAAATGAAATCTGACCAGGGATTTGCATACATGGTTATTTTTCACCAAAATAATAGTGCATTACATAAACATGCTTCTCTAGGGATCTGCTTTGGACAATTCAATCACATAAACACAGCATTTGGCACATTGTCAATATTTTTATGCCACAAAATAATAACGGCTGTGCTCTAATGCCGATACTCGGACATGATCTCTGTGTTCAAGAGTCAATGTGCTGACAAAACATGCAAACCTCTGAACCCTCTGAACCCTCCTGATGCATTATTTAAAGGCGTTCTGCCGAAAGCCTCCTCAACATGGACTCAAAAACTAAATCATAATGCACACTGCAGTTACCTAGAAACTCCCTAAAAACTCCCTGAAACTCCCTAAAACTCCCAAAAACTCCCTAAAAACTCCCTAAAACTCCCTGAAACTCCCTAAAACTCCCTGAAACTCCCTAAAAACTCCCTAAAACTCCCTGAAACTCCCTAAAACTCCCAAAAACTCCCAAAAACTCCCTAAAACTCCCTGAAACTCCCTGGCAGAAAGAATAAATAAAAGAAGTTGACTGTGCCCTAAAAACTCCCTAAAGCTCCCTAAAAACTCCCTAAAAACTCCCTGAAACTCCCTGAAACTCCCTAAAAACTCCCTAAAACTCCCTGGCAGAAAGAATAAATAAAAGAAGTTGACTGTGCCCTAAAAACTCCCTAAAGCTCCCTAAAAACTCCCTAAAAACTCCCTGAAACTCCCTAAAAACTCCCTAAAACTCCCTGGCAGAAAGAATAAATAAAAGAAGTTGACTGTGCGATGGTCATGGGCACAGCTGCCAATATTCATGTTTCACGTTTAACCTTCAGCTCTGCTTTGCTTTTTGTAAGCAATGGAGATGGCGAGGACGGACTATAAATCATTATTGTATGTTTTAATATTTACAGAGTTCCTTTAGTAGTCTAGGAGTTATCATTTATAATTTAATAAAAGTCTGGGATCCTTGTAATGGAGGGTAACAGAGTGGAGCTGAGTATCAGTGTACAGTATTCTCAAACCGAATGATGGATCTAACATGGAAAAACAAGACGATGGCAGACAATAAAGAGATCAAGAGTATGAAGAGCTCAGCAGAGCTGCACAAAATATGAAAAGCGTTCTGTTCACAGGAAATTCGAAATGTCTTAAATGCCTATTTACTCTTACTCTAAGGGTGGGGTGTGCTTAATTTGCCCACTTGCTTAGTGACAGAAGGGCCAAATTCATTCCTTCACAGCATACACAGCATTTTGTTGGTGTCTTTTAGGTGTAAAGTTAGTAAGAAATGTGGCCCTCAATGTCACTGACAGTGCGGCCACTTTATCAGAAACCTGACCATGGCCTCTGGCCGGAAAAAGAAAACTTGTGAGGTGCAACAAGGGCACAGAGAAGGCTGTCGTGACCTTAACTAGACAGAACATCCCCAGTCTTATTGACTACTCTGTCACCCCTTCAGCCCATGCCTGATTTGACATTCCATTAACGGTTCCCCTGAGCCGCAGGCAGAGGAGAAAGCCAGGACGGAGGGACAGGATTTACGGAGCGGGGCCAGCTCACCCTTCACAAGCACCCATTTAATGCACCACTCTGGCCCGTGGCACAAGTACTGTGTAGGTTGAACAAAGGGTGCAACACACTGAGACCCAGCGAACAGGTAGGAGGAAGAAAAGAAAAGAAAGGGAAAAAAAGGAAAGTTAATCTAAAGAGTAAAAAAATACAAGTCAGAGAGGGAGACAGAGACATTGGTAAAGAACCAGGGAGAGAGCTTGGGTTTGTTTTATGTAGTCATTGATGGATTTTGATGGATAGTGGCACCAGGGAGCAGGAATTTTTTGGGTGGTGGGTCGTTCTCGGCACATAAGTGGAACTGATGTGAAAATGTTTGTGTGTGCTACACATAATGGAGTGTCGTGTCAATGCTGTACAGAGTATGATCCACCACCCAAATAATAGCTGCTCAACTGATGAATGGGGTAAAAGGAGCTCTGCTAAAAAATGATAGAGGATCAGATGGACTACGCTCTATAATAGTAAACTACAATGTATACCTATGTGGTTAGTGGATCTGATAAAATGGATGCGTGTGTTTGTGTGTGTGTTTGTGTGTGTATTAGCAACGGTACTCAGTGAAATACCGGAGCGTTCGGTACATGCTGCACGGTTCGGTACACCCTTGTGTACTGCGGTAGTTCGGTTTTGCACTTCCTTTTGAAAATGGCTCTTAATGCTTACCATACTGTTAAGCCGCAAGCGCCCATGAGCGAAAGCCCTCCCCCGAGAGTTAATGTCCAATCACTGTTGTGGCTCCTCCCACTGGCCCTCCCTCACACTGACGTAACTGGATCTGAGCGCGCAGCTCCGCACACAGACGCGGAAAAAAAGAAAAACACGAGCGTGGCCAGCGCTAGCGGAGCAGTGGAGAGGCAGACGTTTGAAGAAGCTCCCGGCTTCGTACAAATCTCCAGGATGGATTTTTTACGCGTTCAGTGTAGAATACAACGACCAGGGAGTCCAAACAGTTAACAGAAACGTCACTGTTTGTAAACACTGCCTAACACGCGTCCCATACGCTAATGGAAACAAGCGTAGTCATGCTGAGATAACGGCTCCTGAACGGAGGACAGATGAAAAGGTAACTGTCTCTATTAATGTAGACGCTGATCCTTTCGTGTGCTGGAGGGCAAATGAGAAAGTTCCCTCGTGTTACAAAAGTTGCTCTTTTCAGTCTTGGCCCCCCAGTGATGCAATGAACTCCCTCTTGCAATCAGATCTGCAAAGTCCCTCACTGTCTTCAGTCCTGAAGAGGTGGGTCTTCAGACGACACTTGGTGACTAAGCAATCCTTTCGCTTATCTCTTATACATAGAATAGAATAGAATAGAATAGAATAGAATAGAATAGAATAAAAGTTTATTTATCATATGCAAGGTAAAAACAGTTAGTTAAACCATACAATGAAAATCTTACACCACATGTTCCGTCGCAAGGAAAAAACACATACCAGACATAAGAACACAATATAGTTAAGAAACATAGGTCCGACCTCATCCTGATCATAAAACATAAAAGTGCAAGGAAGCTTATAGTCCAGGCAATACAGAATTGTTCCTTAATCTGGTGGTTCTTGATTTCACACTTCTATAGCGTCTGCCTGAAGGTAGAAGTGTGAACAGTCCAGGCTGAGGGTGGCTATTGTCTCCAATGATGCTATGAGCTTTCCTGACGACTCTGCAGTGATAGATGTCCTCTAGTGATGCTAGAGCTGCTCCAACAATGGTTTGGGCACTTTTCACCACTCGCTCCAGCGCTTTCCTATCCTTCACAGTAGAGTTTCCAAACCAAACTGTGATGCTGGTGAGAATACACTCAATAGTACTTCTGTAGAAGTTCTTAAGAATTCTGGTTGTCATTCCAAATTTCCTCAGGCTTTGATACTAGTGTTGTTCTGCGATGCAGTACAGTCATAGGTAAAGAGGGTATAGAGCAGGGGACTCAACACGCTGCCCTGGGGAGTCCCTGTGTCCAGAATTTGTTCAGCAGAGGAGCGGCCACCAATCCGAACTGACTGAGATCTGCCTGTAAGGAAATTTAGGACCCAGCTCCAGAGACTTCTTGGTAAGCCATGAGTGAGTAATTTGCCTGTAAGTTTTAATGGAATAACTGTATTAAAAGCAGAACTATAATCAATAAATAAAATCCTTGCATAACTGTCTTTATACTCCAAGTGTGAGAGCACTGTGTGAATGGCAGTACTAACGGCATCGTCCTGAAGAGGGTCTAGGGGTATGACATTCTTCATGTGTGCCGTAACTAGTTTTTCGAAACACTTCATCACAATTGAAGTCAAAGTAACAGGACGATTTAGACAAGTCACTGTTTTCTTCTTGGGTATGGGTGTGATTGCTGTTGCCATGAGACAGGTAAGAACTACAGCCTGTGTGAGAGACAGATTGAAAATGTCTGCAAAGACATTCGCTAATACTGAGGAGCGAGCTCTGAGTACGCGGCCTGGGATGTCACCTCTGCTGATGAGACCGTAAAAGGAGGATCTTGTTTATCTCCAACTTTCAGTCCATAACTCTGTGACTCCATGTTGAGAGCCTCAAAGCGAGCATAAAAGTCGCTCAGTTCATCAGGAAGTGTAGTACGGACAGTCAGTTCCTCCCTGTTTCTATTTTGATAATCCGTAATTTGACGTAAACCCATGCACTGACTGTCAGTATTAGCAAAATGCCCCTCCAACTTCTGCTTGTTTTGTCTTTTGGCTTCCTTGATTGATCTACGTAGGTCATATCTGGCCTTCTTGTAGTCATCAGTGTTGCCTGAGGCAAATGCAGCTGCCCGGGCCCGCAGTACGTACCGAACCTCACGGTTTATCCATGGTTTTTGATTTGGATAAATCCAAACGGTCTTGGTTGGTACAATGTCCGAAATGCAATTGCTAATATAGCTGGTCACCACTGCATTCCTCTAGATCAACCGTGGTGTCCATTTGTGAGGCAGTGATTTTAAATATCTCCCAGTCAGAACACTCTAAGCAGTCCTGAAGCTGTTGGTTTGATTCATCAGTCCATATTTGAACTGTTTCTCTTACAGGAGGGATTTGCTTCAAAACCCGTCTGCATGAGGGATACAAAAATAAGGAAATCTGGTCCGACTGTCCAAAGTGAGGACAAGGTACAGCTCTGTAGGCTCCTTTAACATTGCAATACACATGATCCACTATATTCTTCTCTCTTCTCGGAAAGTTGATATATTGATGATATTTTGGTAACACAGTGTGTAAACTACAGTGATTGACATCTTCCGAAATAATAAACACAGCATCGGGATACGCAGCTTCTTGTGTATTAATAATATCATGCAATAATCCAAGCGCTGCTGTAGCATTTGCGTGTGGTGGGATATAGACAGCCATAATGAAAACAGCAGTAAATTCCCTCAGTAAATAGAATGGTCTGCATTTTACTAACAGAAACCCCAGATCAGGTGTACATTTCTTATTGATTACCTGAACGTCCGAACACCAAAGATGCAAACTCCACCGCCTCTTTTCTTGCCCGACTCTGCTGTACGGTCCGCTCAAAAAAACGAGTGCGTGTGTGGATTGACCGCAGAGTCAGGCGTATTCTCCGATGGCCAGGTTTCCCAAAAAATACGAGCAGTTTCTAATTTCCCTTAGAGATGTAATCCTGGTTCTGAGCTCGTCCATCTTATTTTCGAGGGAGCGGACGTTCGCTATCAGCCGACTGGGAAGAGGTGGTCGGCTTAAACACTGATGTACGTCGTTCTGGATAAGAGCATCTGCTAAATGCTGTAAATGTAACCATAAATGTATCATCAGTGTTTATGGCAGGAAGGGGTTTCCAGTGACGAGCATGTTGTACTTTACACTATTTACAGGATTTTTTTTACTTATTTTTTCTTCACTTATCTCTATTTCTTTTTTATTTTCTTTAACTATATTGGGCTGAACACTGTTATACATATTTGCATATTTCAAAGTTCCAATGTGTCTTTAATAATGAAATTAATTGTACTTTACTTCTCTATATTCCATGGTACACAAATGCAGAGTCACATAGACTCCATGAAGTGGGATCAAGCTTGGCATTTTCACCAGTAATGTTGGCATGCTGAGAGCATATTTACCAAGCAGCAGTAATATTAGAGTTATTCAATAAGAGAGTCTGTGAGGCATTGGGCCTTATGCCTCACAGACGGGTTGACACAGCTGACGATTTAGAGCCCCATAAATAGAACAAATAATGCTAAGCTTCTGAATCATTACACTGTGGAAATGCTCATTGATAAGCTACGCACAGAAAATTCATATTGCATGTTTCATCTCCTCCAGTGTGTAACAGATGTTAGGAAGCTGTGAGTTTGCTCATAATAACGTGGCGAGAGCTTGTATAGGCTAGTGTAATCAGAAATAATGAAGACAGCGGCCCTTACGGCAGCTGGACGGCCTAGTGGTTGGGATGCTGGCTCTGCAATCAGAAGGTTGTGGGTTTGAATCCCCAAAAACACTGCGGGCGCCCCTTGGGTTAAATGCAGAGGAATAACTTCGCATTGTTCACACTGTGCTGTGGTGTGTTCACATGTAACTATAATAAATTGAAAACCTTTTTTAAAGTGAACTTCACTCTCTCTTTGGCTGCCTGTCAGTGCTGCAGCTAAATGAGACAAAGTGTTTCTCAGAGCCCATTTGTTTGCACGCATTCATGCTTGAGTCCTGTACATACAACCTGTTCCTGTTCCCTTTCAGACAGAGCATTATTAATGACCTCAGGTTAAGGTGAGAGGTTTTAGAGTGATAGCATGCAGCCCTGAATGGAGAACCTGCATTACTGTGTATGTGACTGTACGCTTGTGTGTGTGTGTGTGTGTGTGTGTGTGTGTGTGTTCTCGCTCTTGTGGTCAACCCTTTTATCCTGGTGGGCTGGTGCGGTGAGTGTAAGAATCCTATGGGGAATGTTTTAACTGAGGGCAAGAAAATAGATAAACTTCAGCAAAGCCTTTATGCACTTCTGAGTGAAAGGATCCAAAGAAAGGCTTTTATAAAAGGCTTTTTAAAATTTTTATTCTGAAATACACTTCTGGGGGGAGGGGGATGGGGGCACTTACTCACTTACGATGCTTTCCTTCCTTCGTCATCTCTCTTCTATGCCCATATCAGAGCAGCTAACGTTAACAGGACTGTGGGCTAAGTGCTTGCTGGGATAAAATGAAGGATACAGGTCAGAATGTGCAGTAGTGGCATGAAGCACCAGCAACAGTATGCAGATGTTAAATATAAATAAAGTGATTGCACAGTTATGGAGCCACATAGGCATTGAAAGGGGTTTTTGTAACCGCTTAGTCCTCACTAGGGTCCTTAGGGTCCTTTTCCCTTCATTGTGATTTGGGTTTTGCACATTCCTCAAGGGGTGAATGTGTCAGATAATGGTTGAATGAGCTTTGAAGGACATGCATGAGATGTGCTTTCTTAGCTGATAAAAGATGATTCATGAAAAAAAATAGCGCAAATGCCATCCGACCCAGTTAACTAAGCATGTACATGTACGTCTTAAATCTCTTTTGTCTGCTAAGGTATATATACTGTAATGACCTGCCGGTAAAGCCGACACTGGACAACGACTGGCCTCCACAGCTGCTTTTGTGTTGCTGTTGGACCTGAGTCCCTTGAGTTGTTATAATCCATTTACATTTACGGCATTTATCAGACGCTTTTATCCAAAGCGACTTCCATTCCCTACCTACAGGGGGCAGTCT
>JBBPDC010075474.1:0-10495 GCA_037974485.1 Hemigrammopetersius urotaenia
CATAAACTTCTGAAACCTTCACATACACTTCTGAAACCTTCACATAAACTTCTGAAACCTTCACATACACTTCTGAAACCTTCACATACACTTCTGAAACCTTCACATAGACTTCAGAAACCTTCACATAAAATTCTGAAACCTTCACATAGACTTCAGAAACTTTCACATAAACTTCTGAAACCTTCACATAAACTTCTGAAACCTTCACATAAACTTCTTAAACCTTCTTATAAACTTTTTTCTTCTGAAACCCCAGATGTTCCAGTAGGCCACTGAATGTGAATGTGAAGATGTCCTGTGTGTGTGTGTTTACACACTAATAATATTGCCAGTGTTATCACTAGGAGAATATCTATTTATAACACATTGTGTGCACTGCCCAAGGTAGTTCATTTAGGTCATCCATGCCAAACTAAATTGTCCTATTGAAAGTGAGTACAATTTTTAACCACAATTCCTCAATCTTAACAGTGAGACAGCAGTAAATTATTTACTATTGTTTGTGGGGTGAGTAGTAGGCATCTTTTGGGGCATGATGTTATAGGCAACTTTTATGTAGGTATTTAGGATCTATATACTGACACGAAAGACATTAAAAATATTTATTCGTTTATATTTTTTGCCTATATGTTATGCCAATGCAGATATGTGCCACTTTATCATAGAATCCAATGATTTTGGACCTGATTGCTTCATTATGTTTAAATAAATATTGCGAGAGATGTCATGTATTGTTTTGGTTTGTATGTATGGCTTTGGCAAAAATAACTGACACCGGGATATTAGATGTAGGAACACCAGCCCACAGAGGAGCATGAAAAGCGCACTGCACACCAAACCTGTGAAGCATTTTAACTAAGGTGCTCTAAAGCAGATATCAGCAGCATGTTTGCTGGAAGTCAGATGTATGCTCATAGGGAACAAGTACAGAACAGTGTATTGGAGCATGGCGTAGATGTGATGAAGTGCTAGGGAAGAGGAGACTGAGCTACAAGCAAACAGAGAATGAGGAAGCATATACACTGGATGATGAAACTGTAGAACATGTGAACTTGTTGGAAATTATCCTTTTATTAGGAAAACATGATGTCTGTGTCACGGCAGACACAAATGGCTGAAAGTTGCCATCATTAGCGTGATGGTAGAGCCCAGTCGCGGATACACTCGAGAGAGCCGGTAAATCCCTCCATTTATTCTGAGAACGCTCCTTATAAGGAGTAAAGATTTCTGAAAGAGCACCTTGATGATTGCATTGAAAAGATCAGGAAATTACACCGGTCAAGTGGAACGGGCGGCACAGGTCTCTTATCACCCTACAGTGTGCTCAGTAATTAATACCGCTGGGCACCTAATACAAGACAACAAAGATTTAGAAAGCTGGAATGTTCTACATTCAGCTGGACATACCGGCCTTTATAAAGGAGTCCTACCAGAGGGTCAATTTGTGGGAGAAACAAACGCAAGATAAACAAACGCCACAGACACCTCTCTCCAATTGGGCAGCCAAAGTGGTGGTCCAAGCATGATGCACTAAGGAAAGTGAAGGTTTTCGACACATGGCACTCTTTTAGCTTATTTGACCTGGCTGAAACTTTGAACAGATCAGGACCACTACTCTTCCCAATGATGCACTCATAGACCTCGGCAGATGTCTGATTCAATTTGACACCAGCGGACAATCTTCAATCAGCACGATGGAACAGGCTGAATGCATCCCATCTTGATGAATACATGACCAGAACCGTGGCTGATGTAGCTGAAAAACAAGAAGAGGAGACATCGTGGATAAAAGCTGTGCCTCCTGCAAAAATTGCCCACTGTGCTGCTATCAATTTCTCCATGTCTTCCCTCCATGTCTTCAGACGATACTCAAAGACACTCCGCAGATCTGACTGCAAGAGGGAGTTCGTTCCACCACTGGGGGGCCAAGACAGAAAAGAGTCTAGATGCATTTAGGTTTACTCATTTCCTCAAAGGAAATGCTATCCCTATTAATGTAATGCAAAGCTATTTAAGGGTAAATTGGTCCTATTTAGTTTAGTTGAGCACTTTCTTACTACAACTCAAGTGATTGTCAGCTTTGAAGTGTCATTGGGTTAATTGTCAATCACAACTGATGCCTGATTTAAATCACAGTACAGACCAGGCCTAGATAGCGGCCATCACTGGTAATAAAGCTGCTGTAGAACTGGGGTATATGCAAACTTTTTCACACATACACACACACACACACACACACACACACACACACACACACACACAAATCACTGCTCTTTTCTTCTAAACTGACCCTCTGCCACCTGGCAAAGCTATTTCAGCTGATAACAGCCGTGTGGATAAAAGCATCAGTAGGCCACAAGCAAGCGGTGGACTTTTCATCTGACAGAAATTATAATTATTCCTCTCTATAACTGTGGGTCGTGAGTAACACGAAAGACCAACAAGACAATTTTTAGAGGCTTATTCACAATTAACAAAACAAGCCATTACAGCATCCCATGCTTTTTGGAAAAAGGTTCATTGTGAAAGAAAGCAAGAATGTTATTTATTTATTTATTTATGTTGTATCACATGTAGGCTACAGCACTAATAAAACCAAGCATTCTCTCTCCTCCCCCCCGCCCCCCCCCCCCTCCCCGCCTGGGGGAATACTGTGTATATGGGTTATGTAAGTAATGCTTGTGTTGTGTTATGGCAGTACACCTGACCCCAGGCTCGTCCATCACTGTCCCGTACTCTCTCAGACAAATGCACCAATTTCAGCCAACGGGATAAAAAGCTCAGGTCACACAAACACACCAAAACACACACATGCCCTCCTATGATGCACCCAGAGTGTACCACTGTTGACCAGCAAGCAGGGATGCTGACATGGCAGTGACATGTTAAGACACTAAGGGGTTCAACCGTACATGGTAAATGCAAACCATACATTTTCTTTGTGTACACCATTTTCGTCTTTTGGTCGCATGTACACTTTTAGTTCTTTGCAAAGTTTTGTAAATGAGACCCCATGTGCCTATTTGTGTGTGTGTGTATGTGTGTGTGTGTGTGTGTGTGTTTTCCAGTGCACAGGGTTCCAGTGCACACGTGCAATGCACATGCACTTATTTGTAACCTTGTTTTCATTAATAATCTCTGAAAGACCAGTTGTGTGTGTGCACGTCCATGCACACGTGTGTGTGTGTGTGTGTGTGTGTGTGTGTATGTAGGTGTGCGTGAGTACTTTCCAGTTTCCAAGCATTTGAATAAAAAGCTGCTACAAAACAGCCAATGTGGTACAATCACAGACTGGCTGCATTTATGTGTGTACGTATTTGTGTGTGTGTTCTGTGTCTACAGGCTTGAGGTGGAACTTTTAGACAGGTTATTACACAGACACTGAATAAAACAAGCCTCAGTAAAGCCTGCACAGAGGCTATTAACACACACACAGGGAGAGAGAGAGAGAGAGAGAGAGAGAGAGAGAGAGAGAGAGAGAGAGAGAGAGAGAGAGAGAGAAAGAGATAAAGGGAAAAGGAAAGGAAGCGAGAGAGAGAGAGAGTCACAGCACTACAAAACCTTGTCAGACACAGTAATGCAGCTTTATTGATTATTTTTGCTAGGAATTGTATAAACACTGTCACTGGAGTTTGTACCATCATGGGTTATCCACCACGGATACATCCCTTTAATTGGAATATAAACAAACCATGTCTTTTATTCCAACTAAATGCCTTTAAGGAAAAAAGTGTCAAAAATAATAATGAATAGTGTAAAATATTGAGTAAAATACATTTTTGATGCTTATTAGCTTCCTTCTAACCTTATTCCTTCTCATATTGGAGAACCATAACATTGTCTAACCAAGTTCTCCAGTATAGGGCCTATTTTGTTGGTTGCCTGGGCAGAAGTCTTAGATGTCTGAGAAAGTTACATGTTTTTAAAGGGTAATATTAGAATTTATACAAATACAGTAGTGATTCCTTGTATATGTATGTGTTCGCTTAATCATTCCCAGACCTCTCCTCATGGAAGCCCAGTATAACATTGTAGTTCTCATCAAATCCTTTAGATACCTGATTTGGATCAATTAAAACTTTATTAAAATAAATAAATTGAGCTTACAAATCCACGCAAAAGCTGTGGGCATCAAGGCAAAATCTGGAAATTAACCTGTGTTCTTCTAACCAGCTCACAAAATGAAGTACTTTTTACAAACAAAGTACTTTTTACATCTTGATATTATTTATTCTCATTTTAACTTCAAAAACTCAACAGACTGTTTAACTCCTCCCCCATGACATACCTGCACAACAATCTGTGCAATAACCTTCTGCTAGTCAGATATGCCGTTTCTTATTGTGTGCTAAATCATTATCATTATGTGCAATAACTTATAAGCAATAGTTGTGACGGTCGCCTCGCCCTCCCCCCGTGTTTTCCGTTCCCCATCTCCTGAATATTAGTTTCCTTTATTATTTATTCTGTTTCTCATCCCCGGTAATCTGTTCCCGTTTTACTTTCGTTTCTTGTCTCCATGTCTGCCTCTGTTTCCAGTCTTCCCTTATGTCATACCTCCTTTCCTCCCTTCCTCCCTTTCTCCCTTGCTCCCTTTGTAGTATGCCCGTTCCATTTGCACCACGTCCCATCATCATTAGTTTCACCTGTTCCTCGTCTATGTTCCTTATTTAAACCCCAGCCTGACCCCTGTCCTTTGTCTCTGTATTTATTATACCCTTGCGTGTGTGTGTGTGTGTGTGTGTGTGTGTGTGTGTGTGTGTGTGTGTGTGTGTGTGTGTGTGTGTGTGTGTGTGTTCCTTGTCTGCTTGCCCGTGGTTATTTCTATGTGATTAATGTTTCCTTGTTTCTTTTGTTTTGCAGGCTCGTGCTTCTCCCTAGTTGGCTCTGGTTTTGCGCGCAGAAGCGCAGGATTCTCTGTACCTCGTTTTCTCTTGCCGGTTTGCGAAAGAGGTTTTTTGATTTTGGTTTTTTGGTTTCTTGTTTTGCCCGGAAAGCACGAGCCTCGCCGTTTTGTGTTCCTGTTCTGATATTCCTGGTTTTGTTTCTGGTTTGTTTTTCTTTTGTATTTCCGAGTCGGGGTTTTTGGTTCATTGTTGTGTTTTGTCTCTGTGTTTGTGTTTTGGTTTTGCATTTTCCCTTATTATATTAAACTTCCTCCTTGTTTCAATATTGCCTTAGCATCCTCCTCTTTCCCTTCCGCGCATACGCCATGACAATAGTATTATCACTTACAATTTGGTAAAACTGTGAGTGTCATGTAAGCTCCCCCGCCAACTGTGACTGCTACTCAGACTGTTCCCTTCATCTTAAACAAGCCAATACACCACTGCAGTTGTCTGAACGCTTTCCAGAAGCATGGTGGGAGGCAGATCATAGCACTAAAAGTATATTTACGTTTTTTTTTTACTTACCAAGGCCTAGACAAGAGACTCTCAATCCAGACTTTCCAAGGTTCCTGTACAAAGAGAGAAAGAAAGAGAAAACGAGAATAAAAATGAATGAACATTTTGCTGTATGCTTTGGGACATTCTGATCACTGCCTGGTTCATCTTATTCCAGTTAACAGCCAACAACTTAATCGTGCCAAGCCTGTAGTCAAAACTGTGTAGAAGTGGACTAATGCAGCAAAGCAGACACTGCAGGACTGCTTTGAGTGCACTGATTGGACTGTTTTTTAAGCTGCATCTGATAATCTGGATGATCTGATAGACACTATGACATCATACATCAGTTTTTGTAAAGAGGTGTGTGTGCCAACCAAGACCTTCTGCATATACAACAACAATAATCCATGGTTCACTTAGAAACTGCAACATCTGCACCAGGCCAAGGAAGACGCTTACAGAAGTAGTGACAGGGCCCTGTACAAGCAAGCCAGGAACACACAGACCAGGGAGATCAAAGGGTCAAAAAGGACCTACTCTGGGAAGCTGAAAGAACGGTTCTTAACCAATGACCCTGCATCAGTGTGGAGAGTCCTACAAGTCATGACCAGCTACAGACATCCCCACCCCCTGCTGAAGCAAACTAAAAAGTAAAACAGAAGATCATGAAAGTTCTGGGACCTGACTCTGTATCCCCCTCCTGCCTCAAAACCTGTGCTGCTCAGCTGGCTCCCATCTTCACCCACCTTTTCAATAGATCCCTGGAGCTGTGTGAAGTTCCATCCTGCTTCAAATGCTCCACCAATATTCCAGTCCACAAGAAACCCACCATCACAGAACTGAATGACTACTGACTTGTTGCCTTGACGTCTGTGGTCATGACATCCTTTTAATGCCCAGTTTTAGCCAATCTAAAGGACATTGCAGGACACCAGCTGGACCCCCTGCAGTTTGCCTATCTGGCAAACAGATTGATGGATGATGCAATGAACTTGGGACTGCATTACATCTTGCAACCGTCTGGGAACTTATGTTAGGATCCTGTTTGTTGCGTTCCATTGTGCATGATCTCCTCTCCTCCAAACTCTCCGCAAGTGATCACTTCAACATTGGTGCCTCCAAGGATGTGTCATCTCCCCACTGCTCTTCTCCCTCTACACCAATGGCTGCAGCTCCAAGAGCTCAGCTGTTAAACTCAAGTTTGCAGACAACAGTTGAAGCCACAGAGAGAAGGATCAGCAGCTACCTGTGCAGATGGCTCATTCTCCCTGAGCAGCTCCACCCTGTATGGCACCAGTAACATCCAGCAACTCCCAATCAGCAGCCTTGCTGAAGAGTTCATGGTGTCCAGGACACAGGAAGCGTTGCAATACAGGAAATCGAGAGACCCGAAGGTGGCATCAGATGGTATACAGGTGCAAACAGGTCAGAAATGGAGGGCAAACAAAACTCTGGAGGTGGCTGAGTCAAGGCTGAGACAGAAGGCGGGGCTCACAGTGATAGGCCATGCAGTCATTGGCTATCTTCCAGTAACTAGGGAAGACAAGGCTAAAGGCAAAAAGCGGCAACATCTTGTTCAGGAGAATAGGCGTGGAGGAAGCACAAGCCAGCAAGATGGTGGGTATGGGACAACAAGGAGCATGGACTAAATGGGAGAATGTTGTACAACACAAGATCACGTCGTCCAACATTTGGAAAGCAAACTTTCATTGTGTTAGGTTCTTAGTCCAAGCTGTATATGATGTCCTTCCAAGTCCAGCCAACCTCCATGTCTGGGGCAAAACCGACACACCATCCTGTCCTCAATTCCCAAAAGCACTGTGGGGAGCCAGTGCTGAGACTGATGACAGTGGAAAAGTTCGGGTCCACTCTAACTCTCTGTGTGCGGTTACTTAAGAAGTCCAAAGACAGATGAAGGGAGGGAGTCCTATATCGGAAAATTTGGTCACCAGTCTGTGGGGTAGAATAGTGTTAAAGGCAGACACTGAAACTAAACACTGAAATGAAGAGCACCAAGCCGGAAGAGAGAGAGAGAGAGAGAGAGAGAGAGAGAAAGAAAGAGAGAGCAAGAGAGAGAGAGAGAGAGAGAATGAACATTACGTGTAATCAGATCCCATATAAAGAAGTACTTCTGTGCTTCACTGATGGACCAGCTTTCATCTGCTCTGTTTTCATTTCTTAGCCTAGCCGGGCCGTGTTGACCTTGGTGGGAATTCGGAGGAACTTTTAAAGGCCTTCTTCCTGCACAGTCTCACTCTCTTCTCAGATCTAATGTAAACTATTGTGACTTTGTCTAAAGGGGCCACTTGTATGAAAAGCATCAGCACAGAAAGAGTTAAGAAACAGTCTCAGAGTCAAAAAAACATCCCCCTTTCAACCCATAGCTACTACAGTCCCATTAACACACAACGGTTTCACCCTTAATATTGTAACACCTTGTAACACCATAGTAATGCACTGCAACACGCACACACTTTCAATCTGGTGTTCTAAGCAAAAGCAGCAAACTTGGTCACTCACACTAAGATTTATTTAGCCCTGATGTATTAGTGGTAAAACTGGAGCACTTTGAGAGACTGTGAGAAACTGCTGACCGATAGAGAAACAGAGTTACAGTCCCGGGAGCAGGGGAGGAGCATGGGTGATCTGCAGTAAAGGTGCATCGCCTCGTTGTTGCTACCAACATGAATCAATTCTCAATCGAGGTCACAGCATAGAGTGCAGAGAGAGACAGAAAAATATAGAGAGCAGACCTTCACATAAGCCAGCAACATCTGCTCTTAGGTGGGAAATCATATACTGAAACCTTCACCCTTCTGTAGCTGATTAGCCAAGACATGCTTTTGATTTGATCTGGAGCTTAATGGCTAGCAAACAAGTATGTTAATCTGTATTGCATTGTCTGTAAAAACGGACAAAAATGCCATACACCTGTGGCAGCAGTAAGTAGCCAGAGCCAGACAGGGCAATGAGTTGGCTCGAAGTGGGCTGCTTGCTATGGGTTAAACTTTATGGATTCTTCATTAAATTAATGCTAATTACTGTTTGGCTAAAATGACATATTGTGTTGAGAACTTTTTATTTTAACTGTTATTTGAATTCACATCTTATTAGATTGCAAGTGACTTCCGGAGTTAATTACATTAGAGCTAATAACCTCTAATGTAATTAACTTGTTAGTCTTACTAACACTAGCATAATAGTGCAGTTGGAATTATCGCCAATTAGAGGCTAAAAAGTGCTAATCTGTAGGAATGAAAAGGTTCTAAATATATGCCAGACGTGGGTGATAATGTATGCTCCGTAATTTGCATAACAACGGTTTATTGCTCATTATTAAAGCTAATAATTTGGGGAAAACATAATACATGTTGGTCAATGGCCAATTTCAAATCTGATACCCTTCTGCAACCCACCCAGATCTTAAACTGAAACTCTTATTGGCGTACAATAATTCCTGCAGTTATGAAACCGTTTCAACAGAATATACAGAATAATGCAATATAAAAATCTGTTGTGTTAGTTCTGTTTACTTTTTATTTAAATACTTAATCAGAGATATTTTATGGCAATTGCAAATTTTATTACAAATCTTACTTATAAAAAAACTGCAAATGACATTTTGGGGCCCACCTTTAGTACCATCATGGCCCACACAGGAATAAAAATTCTACTAAATCGCAAATCCAGTCCAAAGTTAACACAGTTTAAATATGTCTGCTAATCTTGCTGGACACTTTTCATTTATTTAGTTTAACATATTTTGCACATTTTGCACATTCATGCAATAAAACATGCAGAAGTTTGCTCTTTATAGAGTATTTACAAATCAACAAAGCATGTAAATCTAACCAGGGTGCACAAACCTTTGCATGCAGTTGTGAAGTAAAGCATCAACTCACACAGTTACAGTAAATTTCCAGTATAAAAGAAAAGATCAAGAATGAAATTCGCAAAGAAAGGCCTTCGCTATGGCAGAATTTGAGCTTGGCAAACCTACAAGAACAAGAGAACAGGGGAGAGAGGGAGAAATTTGACAGGTATGGCAAATTTATTTCAGTTCTCTTTGACATTTCAAACGGTCAGGATTGTGTGTGTGTGTTTGTGTGTGTGTGTGTGTGTGTGTGTGTGTGTGTGCCCGTCTGTATTCCATTTGACAGAATTTGGGGAGAAAGCAAACTATTGGTTGAAGAAGTGCTGTAAAGGGGGAGAGAGTGGTGGATGGATCCAGTGAGAAAAGTACAAGGGATTAAATCAAGGAGATAAGCCGGGAGTTAGGAGAGCCGCAGTGCAGACGGGGCTGCGCAAAAAAACAAAGGAGACTTCAAGGGGAGAATGCGAATGAGACAGAATGCAGTGCAAGGGCTACTGAATGAATTCTGCTCAGGAAGAAACAACATTTTCAGAACTAGTGGCTTCAACAAGCTCAGAGGAGAACACTAAACACTCCCTGAAACTACCGTACCATGAGACATGACAGGCTTCATAAAGACCCAGACGGTCTGTCCAATAAGAGCACACATCCACTACTGGCAGATGGCACCATGTCGCAGCTGAAACCTAAATCTCAACACTGAAATGTTTGTCCACACTAATTTTACTGGAGCTCAGAGGAAGAAAAAAATCAATCACACTTCAGTGAAGACCAGCATTCCTAAGGCTATGTGACATAAACCTTAATGACAACTGACGTAAATCTAGATAAACAGTTATAGATGTTGATTACAAGAATTAAGTAAAGTAACATTGACCAAAGCAGCCTTTATGACAACTGACAAACCTTTACGTAGGTTTATACCTGTTGCCATGAAAAGTTTATGTAGGTGCAATGAAGCCTTACAAAAAGTGTCCTCCAGTAAAATGTTAGTGAAAGATTTATAAGACCTTTGCAAGTGAAATAATTTATAAAATTCAGTGTGTAAAGACTTTTAGTGGACAAATAATTTTAACTATCACTAAGTATTATTACTTAGTTCCAGGAAATAGTATTGCAGTTGAACTGTTAATGTGTCACATAAAAACACAGGAGTATTTACATGTTATATGTGTGCAATTGTGAAAAAACTTTTTCAATGTTATCAATTTGTATATGTATACATATATAT
>JBBPDC010075523.1:0-10492 GCA_037974485.1 Hemigrammopetersius urotaenia
AAGTCCATCTCATGAAAAATCGGAGCAGAAACAAAGGTGTTGCGTTTATATTTTTGTTGAGTGTATATATATATAGTGGCTCAGCCAGTCTCCAGACCTCAGGAGCTGAAGCTTCAAGTTGCCAAGGAGCAGGAGCAACCTGAGAGTTTCACCTGATGACTGACTACAAGAAACGTCTCTGCTGTGCTCACCAACAACGGTTTCTCCACCCAGTGCATGTTTTGCTTGGGTATCAAATACTTATTTCACTCAGTAAAATGCAAATCAATTTATAACTTTTATGTAACATGTTTTTTCTTAAAAATAAAAAAATTAACGCTGAACAATCAGACCATGTGACTTTAACCCGGTCAGGTGTTCTGTCAAAACATGTTGCTCATAGAGATGTGCTACCTTACCCTTCTGCGCATGTGCAGTTCCACTGCCTTGATATTTAATGCCACGCCCATAAATCTGTGCTACCTTGCAATAGGGAAGCAGGTTTATCTTGAATTGGGCACTAATTTATCTGTGCTATCTTGTGTTTGGGTCACTCATTTATGGTGATTAATATCTTAAAAACTATTTGTTACTTAGTACTTGTACATGTACATGTTTGCCTCCGTCATTAGGCTACATAAGCAATATCCTCTAGGATCAATAAAGTTTTGCATGGCACGATCTGAAGTAGCCTGTGCCCTGCTTCACAGTAGCATTTCTCAGTGTTAGAACCTGACTGTGTAAACTGCAGCTCTAAAGATCTAGCTATCGATCTAAGCTCTTCTTATTTAAATAAAATATAGTTTTCTTGGATTATGCTTAATGTTTGCTTATTTCTCATCATTGTTCCTTGGTTTAACCAATTACTTTAGTCTCTTCATAAAAGGGGCAGTACCGTTGGCGCGTGGGGAATCTAAACACGAGATCACAACAAGACTAGAAAAATCTGTCGTTATATATATATGTATATATAATACACATGACCAACACTGTACTTTCAGTCTGAATTACATAAAGTAGTATGAACAAGCACAATTGAATTTGCTTTGAGCCATAGTACAAATTATTTAAATTTTGGTTTTAATGCATTCCAGAATGACATACGACCTCAAGTCCCTTTGTGATTATGGAAATGAGTGAAATGGAGCAAACAATTCTAGGAGTACAGCATGTAAATTCATAACCAAATCTTTTGAAAGCAAAATGCCTCCCACGGCTGAAAGGGCAAGCATTTGTTTTTGTTTTGATGAACGATTTTTCCCCAACCCCATATTCCTCCATATACTCTATAATCTGCATGGAAAAATGCCTGAAACGATTATCTAGTTTTTCATTAAATCTCAGTTTTAGTAAGGCATTATTCTTTGTTTAGGCCATTTTCAAGGACAGAACTGACATTTTTACACAACTACTCACCGTAGGTTATACCTGCACTAGATTATTCAGTTACCAGGCAGAATATTTTATATGTGTTAGGCAGTAAAAGAATGTTTTAGACAGTACTGAAACATGTGATGCTACACTGTGTCCTCTGTTTTGACAGTTAATGGTGGGGTTTGGTGAGAGAGGACATGCAGGTGGTTGGTGTGAAAGAGGAAGATGCAGAGGACAGGAATAAATGGAAACAGACGATCTTCTGTGGTGACACCTAACAGGAGCACCCGAAGGCAGAAGAATAATCTCGAATCTTGAATCTTGAGGTAGAAGAATGGTAGGGTTGCAAATCAGGTTCATACATTCTTCCTTTGGACAGGACTTCATATAGAAATAAAGAAACAGTTCCAGCAATGGCAGTGCCTCTTCCCATGTTACATTATATTTACTTTCACACTTTAAACCCGCTTAGCTCACCTGTGCACCACACAGTGTTTGGTTGAGTTCAGCCATTCATAACCATATTCCTGTTTTCCTCCTCATTTGACACGGCCCCATTTCCCTCTACAAACAAATTTGCATTCCTCTGCAGACACACTACCAGTGAGGTAGCATAGTTTGCATGATCCACAGCCTTCTGGGTGAGTAGCATAGAAATAGTTTTCCTATTTGTATCACAGGCTGCTGCTGTGTTACAGTCTTGCACTGCGATATTAAAATGTAGACGACGTATTATAACAACTTGCTTTTTTCACTTCCAAACCCTTTCAACCAGTCACCACTGCAGTCTACATCAGTCAGAGAACATGGGGGCATCTGGGTGAGAACTGTGATGTCAGAGAACCGTGTTAAAGAGTTTCCAGAAAATACAAAGCTGATTTTCGTTACCTGAGTGACCCATATTCTTTTGTGTGTGAACTTCCACAACACAAAGGACCTTTCATGAGACACTTCTATTGAACTCAGACCAGGGCACAGCAGATTTGTTCCCATTTTGAACTTCCCTAAGGCTGCTGCAAGTTATGGTTCTTCCTCACCTTATTTAAAAGAAATGAGAAGTAATATCCGAAATATTCATATTAGTTAGTTCCTTGTAACTCATGTTACTCCTCTATTCTTTGGCGCAACCAGTGAAAATGAAGACAAAGGACAAGGGCAAAATTTTCTGGTGCATGATGGTGTCTTTTTTGGTCTCTCCAACCACTCCTTTACTGTGCGTGAGGTTAAAATAAATAAATGTGCCCCTCTAGGCAGGTTCACTACAGCTTTAATTCTTTTAAACTTCAACCGTGGATGTTACTGCATGTCGTTGTTTTTCAGTCATTGGTTAATATAAGAAGGTCAACACACTCTCATTTCATGAATGTGTCCTCTAATGTTCCCAGTGTTGATGAATGTCTAAAAAGAGTGTGGCCTCGATTCATACCCTATTAATGTGCACTTTAGTTACATATAAATAAGAAGTTAAATATAAATGAGAATATGCTTTATTTACATTTCATTCCCAATTACTTCCAACAACTATGTCTTGGGGGTTTGTCAAAAATATTTGTAATTAAGGTTTTTATTTAATTAGACTACATTTACTTCAGTTAAGGTTTAGACAGACCATTTTTACCCATCTTTACCAAGGATGCCGATAATTCTGTCGCTGACTCTAAGCAGACTAGTGGGTAAGAGTAAGAGTAAGAGTAACTAACATGAATATGTTTTTTAAATAAGAATCGGACACAACATTTGTTAGTAGTAGCTTGTCTCTGTAGGGGTGCTCGAATCTGATCTTGGAGGGTTCAACCTGCTATTTGTAAACTGTACTGGACACCATTTCTCCACCCCTTCTCTGGGGAACTACTTGAGATTCTGGGGAATATTAAAAACAGCAAAGAGATTTTAAGAGTGGTGGGAGTTTCTGTCATTCAATTCAATTAAACTCAATTTTATTTATATAGTACTTTGTACCATTGTCACAAAAAGTACTATTTATATAGTACTTTGTACCGTTGTCACAAAGCAGCTTTACAGAATACAGGTCCGCACCCCTTGTGAGAGTCTGTCATCATTTAATATTGTTCGTGTTTTAAAGATCCAGAGCCTCACGAGGAACAATTCAAGTACTATTTTCATTACGTTACATGTGAATGACTGCCTGATGGAGAGGAACCTGTGTTAATTATTGCTTTATAATTTTGTTCATTGCTGTACTGCTGTTATGGTCCCTCCCATTCTTTCTGGGCCTGAAATCGTGATGGCAAGCTGCTCAAAGTTTCCACTAATTAAGCCACCTCTGGTGTGATGTCACTAGGAAGGCAGCAGCTGCAGGAGTGAGGAGAGGGAAGGAGGGTGAGGAGAGGGAGAGAGAGAAGGGCATTGCACAGACGCTTTTCGCTTCAGCCACAGCTCTCATCCCCAGGCAAAGCATCGCTTTCCTCCATTCTGAACAAAAGTAAGTAACACTTATATATCCAGCACAGGTAGAGATTACAGCACTGTAAGTTTATGCAGCTATGGATATGGATAAGAGATGAGAGAGATCGGTGCTGCTAATCGGTGGATGTTGCTATGGCTGCAAACAGGTCCTACAGTAGGTACAGAAATAATCAACATAACCGACTGTCCTTTAACATAAAATAACTGATTATTCTTGATACACTTTTATCACCTTTTAAAACAAATATAATTTTTATTTTTTTATTTTATAAGAGAGATTGGAGATCATTTATTAAAATATACTTTAATCATTTATTAAAAGTATATTAAAATATAAATCTTTTTCAAATCTTGTGAGATGCAACCACATACTATATGTACTGCACAGTTTTATCATTCTATTATCATTCATTTTAATCATAGTTATGTAAAGGCAGACATATGACTTAAACCTGATACTGATCAGATGTAATTTTTGTTTTGTCTATTTTTTCTTCTCTAATGTGATGTAAAATCATCATAAAATGCTGACAAAGACGCTGAGAGAGGGAGAGAAACAGAATGAGAGAGAGGACTGGAGGACCTGTTGACATAGACAGAGGTTTCCAGGAAAGTTTCCTGACAGGGATTGTGCATGCTCCTCTGGGAATGAGGGGTAACAAGCCGTGCTTTGCACTTGCACTCAAGAGATTCTCTGAGAACAAACAAGTTAATTGTGTGTGAGCAATGGGTCCCATTGAAAGTGAGCTCTAATGGTAGCTATGGATATGAACTGTCTTGCAACAGCTTCTTGCATATGAAGGATTATTTGGTGAAGCAGACCAGATATTCTCTTTAATTATTAATGAAACATGTGACTGCCACCTAGGTTGACCTCTTAAATCCACATACAAATGCACCTAAAGACTACAGAGCACTTTTTACCCACAGCAGCTGTACGTTTCACCCAACCAGCATGAGACCTGTTAACTGCAACAAAACATGACTTCTAATAGCATCTCTCAATGCAGACCAAAGGAACAACTGTGCTTGAATGTAGTTTTTGGACTGTCAATGACAAGCACTGAAAGAAAATCTAACTTGGTAAACAAGAGTAATACAAGGCGTTTTTCTTTTTTCTGGAAACTGTGTTTTTCCCCTCTTGGCTGCTCATTATTGACATGGATTGGGTTACTCGTCAATTTTGAATATGCAAAGATGATGTGATTTCTCTTTACAAAAGGTGGGACAAGAAGCTTGTTTATGCAGCCAAATTTTCCACTGCGTTCCTAAAACAAGAAATATGTAGTCACTGAGATGCAAATTTGAGAATTAATAGTGAGATTAAGAATTAATTGTTGATGTGTTCGCAGAAAACGCTCCAAAGGAAATGATGGGTTCTAACCCCTGCTCACAAGGTAACTATGCAAAATGATTGAAATCAACCAAAACACAAAATATGTTTGCACACATTACACATGCAAATAATATCACTAGGAAAACAATAAATGATGTGATCATATACTACTACTATTACTAATATAAATATGAATGACTATTATTATTATTATTATTATTATTATTATTATTATTATTATTATTATTATTATTATTATTATTATTATTATTATTAGTGTATATGAAATAGCAAACACAGAATGCCTGACAGTTTGCTTTTATGAATTAAACAGTAGGATATCTGATACATAGCAATTTTATGAGCTTATTCCAGGAGAGAACCCTGGCTTGGATTACATGTAACAGAACACAGGCATAGTATTCTCTCAACTGGCAAAGTACTGGCAACATTTTAATGTGTGAATATGAAAGTGGTGTTGTGAAGTGCTGCTTTATATATAGCAGGAAAGCATTATCAGGAACAGTTTGTTTGATCAGTGGTCATCAGCTTTTTTTAGCTTTACCTAGGCTTTAGCTAGGCTGTACCTAAAATTGCACTGAAACATTTAAACTTATAATATTTATGCAACTGTAAAGTTATAGCTGACTATATCTTTAATGCAGTTACTTATGATTAAATGCATTCCCCTTGTGTGAGATGCACTCAAGAAAATATAAGTAATTACATATGTAATATAAGTATAGGCTACTAGTGTGTGTACACATTTAAGATATACTTTAGTACACCATATTAAGTTATTACTAGATACACAATACTATACATTCAAAGTCTTAAATTTAGTCACAACCAACTCCCATTCTCTTGCTATTTCTCTCCCATCACATGAAGCTACTGAGCTGGGGAGGTAAAACTAGCTAGCTTGTGGGGGTCTGAGCAATCTTCTAATAAGAGAACCAATTCTTGCACCCCTGCACCACTCAGTTGCCCCCTTCACCACTGTGTTTACCCGTTTTAAATTGTAACAACTTCCATTATTTTTGGCTGGCTTGCACTAAAAGATAAATTCTATAACACTAGAGCTGATAGTACTTTAAATATATTCATGCAGTGCAAAAGCTTTAGACACCTATGCAGATTGTTTTAGTGTGAGATAATGTGTCTTTCTGCCAGCAAAGTAACCATTAGGATACATGTAAATAAATAAGAAAGATGCAAAAAGTATTGATATTTATTTGATTGGTAATAAAAAACAATTAGTTGACATTTTGTGAGCTCGTAAGGAGAACACAGGTTTGGTTCCAGATCTCCTTAGTTCCTCCAGCCCTTGGTTGGATTTGTTTCATCAGCAGCTCAGCTGATTTATTTTAATGTAGTACCGACTGAGTTAAACCAAGTGTCTGTTGGGAACTACAAGTAATACCTTCCACAAGGAACATATTGATATACTGGACATACAATCACTATTTACTGTATATGTTATTTGTATATATTATTATTTTTTATTAGTATATTTTATTAGTATATTATAGTATATTAGTATATTAGTATATTATAAACCATTTTATTTTTTTCACAGACTTTTACACTATATATGATCTTTGCACTGCACATACACACACACACACACACGCACACACACAGTATTGTGCTAAAGTCTTGAGCCCCCCTCAGCTCTTGTTTTTGTACTTTTGAGGAATAGTTCTCCATGTTTCCTTCATGAAGGATTTTAAATTGCTACCAATCTTTGTCTAGTCCATGTACCTGACCAATTTCTGAACAATATTTTTGCTTGTTAAGCCACACAATGACCTGGATGACTGCTGGGTGGTTATAACACCTTTATCTAGGCACCTTGTATCTTTAGGCACTTTACAGGCTGTCACAGTAAAACATTTTTTCCCATTTTTAAATTCTATATTATGTAGACATAATGTTATAATTCAATATGTGATTTATTTTTTAAATAAAAAAATATAAAACATACACATTTATTACAACCATATCAAGTACAACTTAAAATATTACTTAAACATATACACACTAAAATAATATGCTTAATTTGATTTGACAATCAAGTGTATGTTTGTTTATGTGCTTCTGTTAAGAAATGCATTTGTTTAAGTTCCTTTTTTTTGCAGAATACTGAATTGTTGTTTAAAATGTATTGGTTGAAATACTCTTATGGAGAAGTAATAAAATACATGACTTAAAGAAAATGTAGTATTGCTATTATTAATACACCTCACATAAACTTTTAAGGACTGCTGAAGACTATACTATTGATCTCTTTCCTTTCCTAGCAGGCTTCCTTCTTTTTTTATTATTGCAAATGAGTTTGCCCTTGTGTGTAAGGGCACAGGACACAACTGTGTCGGGGACCGACAGTGGCCCGGCAATTAATGGAGCCACTTATACTGCCACAAACTACAATCAGATCTCAAGCTCTGCTGTTCCGACTCCTGCAATGTCAACAGTTATGACCACAACCAACACAACCTCTTTCAATGACACAGTTTCAGCATCAGGTAACTGAAACATGACTGTTTTCATTTTAAGTGTCTATTGTACAGTAACAACATATGTGTAAAAAAACCAAATTGTTCAATGGATACATGTCAAACAGAGTTTGTATTTGAAACAGAAACCAAACAGTAGAGTGTTCTGATTATTCACATGTCCAAAACATAATACTGAACAAAACTCTTTATTTTGGCCATGCAATTTTAAATGTACGAGTGATTTAATAATGTCCTATGTAAAAGCATGATGCCTATGTGTGTCACTGACTTAGTGTCACACTTCTGGTTTGTAGTTCCAGGCATGACAAACACTTCAATGGTGAGTGACAGCAACATTTTGGCTTCAGCATTAAACATTTGGAGTGTGTTCGGAAAGGCTGATTTGGCTCTTGTGTAATTTTCAACAGCTGTTTTGTCGACGTCTCACTTGTAACTCCACTGCATGCTACAGTTTGTTCATGAATACCAATGCCTCCCTCTGCCCTCCTTTTGCCAGATTCTGTGAGGTAGGAGAATGCATCTGTCCGCTTATGTATGTGTGTGTTCACATTTGCTACTAAGGCAATTTTATACTGTAAACTCTGGATATGTTTTGAAATGTGTGAATATTTTGTGGTGTACAAGTTGAGGAGAGAGGACCCCATGAGGTACTCAGTGAACTGCGCTACCATCTGTCCCACATTCTGTAATAACACCTCCCAGACCAACTGCTCTGTTGACTGCTGTGGCTCCGAGACCTGTCTCAACATCACTATCTCCAACCTGGTCAACTCCACCATGTCAAGTACTGCTTTTCTCATTCTGCTCTTGTTGGGACATTGGATGACTATTTCTTAGGCGGTTGTATACTGTAGACTGCTTTAATCTATCAATTCTTCTTTATTTTATTCATCAAACCAGTGACTTCTACTACTCTGGCTACCACTACAAACACTACAACTAAGGCCACTACAGCCATAACCACCACCGCTGTAACCAATGTAAGTTCATCACCTTAATGTACACATAAGAAAATGCATCTCAAAAATACAGAAAACATGATTGAATGAAGCTTTAGGACAGAGCACAGTTTTTACTATTTTCACTTTTTCAGATTTATTGTACGTAATGTGAAACCCGGCAATAGACTGAAAAAACTAGGGAAAAATAACTACAAGTTAATGTGTCACGTTCATGGGGGCTAGTCCCCCACGAACGAGAGCTTACTTGGGACATTGACGTGACTGGAGACCAAAGTTCCATGCTGTTTTACTTTTATTCTAAATAAGGCAACAGAAACCTGGCGCTAGGACCGCAAGAAAAAAACAAAACAGAATACAGCTTCAAGCTTCAGTAAACAGGTGCTAGATAATATACAGACGCTCTACAAAGGACGATGGACAGATGGGGAACGACTAACAGAAACAGACTTAAATACATAACAGAATCAGGGGAAACACAAGACAGCTGAGACAGACATAAGGCAGGTGACACAAGCCAAACAAACAGATGTCAAAATAAAGGATCTGAAACGTTGAACAGAAACAGAAAACAGACATGCAGCGACCTCTAACGGCCGCCGAACGTGACATAATGTTAAGTTAAGCTAAGGTAAATTAAGCCACAGCTGTGGTATGCACTTAGTTCATAAAATTTATTTTCCAATATATATGCTGAAACCTAAATAAAAAGCTATTCATGAGACATATTTGTGAACAAGATCACCTGACTAAGTGCATCTTAGGAAAAGAAAGAAAATGGTATAAATGTCTGAAGTAAGCGATGTGTTAAAATCAGTGTCGGGCAGTAACGCGTTACTTTTCTTTTTTTTAGTATGCGTTCAGTAGCTATATAGCCATTACTTTAAATTCATCTCGGTTAACGTCAAGAACATTATTGTGAGATGTCGTATATTTGTAACACTTAAAAATAAAGTGTGTTTGAGCTGACTCAAGAGTTTCTTTAGAGGGTGGAGAAGTAACTATTAATCTAACTTGTAATGTAACTAATTACTTTTGAAAAAAAATGATCACATCAGTCATTTGTTTATTTTTACATTTTTAATAAAAAATGGCCTACACTCTCTGTTTTCAAAATGTTTGTATCTTTAATATCAACAGGGCAAGAAGTGTCATAAGTTAAGCTGCAACGGGGATGGCTGTTATCAAGGAAATACAAATGTGGTGTTGTGTTCCACTCAGAACTACTGTATGGTAAAGAAAGCACACTTACATGTATCTTCTACAAAGTTATATAAGAAAAGATAAAGCTGTGAAGTGGCTGAAAAAAATGTTACAGACTGCTGTGGCTTAAGATACCCCTGCTGTATAGAAGTAGGTACTAGAAAGTCACATTAATTTTATTACAAGTACATAAAAACTGTTTATTTTAAGTACACTTTTGAAATGGTTCTTTATAATCAATTATGTTTGTGATGAAAGGGTTCTACTGGGTTCTACTAAATTGGAGATATCCTCCGCATTTATTTTTTGCTTTTGTGATGTCCAGGCCTCGTCCGCCATGGCCCCTGTCCTTGTGCTGGGCTGCTGTCTGCACCAGAACATGAGGACAAGAGGACGTGGCGGACGAGGCCAGGACTTTTATCATGGCAATATATGCATTTTCATACATTTAAGTGCTAAACTACTAATTTTATAACATAAATATTAACGTAAATTTAGCAGAGGTGTAAAGAGTACCTGAAAACCATACTTGAGTAAAAGTACAGATATCTTACTGTAAAAATGACAAGTCACCAATTCCAAGAAGACTTGAGTAAAAGTCTTAAAGTACCCGAGTTTAAAAGAACTTAAGTATTTTACTCGTACTGAATGTAGGCTCAAAGAACACCAAGAAATGTGAAAAACAAGAAACT
>JBBPDC010075534.1:0-10492 GCA_037974485.1 Hemigrammopetersius urotaenia
AATGATTTTGTTTACTTCTCAACAGTGGAATATCATTGGCATATATGGAATATATATAGGATTTAATATAACAGAATCTTAAATAATAGCTGTATTAAATAACAGACAGATTAAGTGAGTAAAATATTTGTATTATTGTTATTTTTCAGACCCTGCAGACTGATTTCAAACTATAGGTGGAGCTGTTGTTCCCAAAAATGAAGCCATTTGTGTGTATGTGATTTATATCTGTGGCATTTCTTTCTACCTTTCTGTCTATTGTTTTTTCTTTACAAAACTCCTTCAATTTACATTGGTCATACTAATTCTTTTTTTATTGCCCATAGGTCAGATCAGTCAATCTCTTGATAAACTGATACCAGTGTGTGAAAAAAGTTTCATTAAGAGACCTGAAGTATACTAGATGGACAAAAGTATTCAGACGCCATTACACCAGCAGGGTGGACACCACTTTAATGACATTGCATTCAAATATATAGACTTTAATTTGGAGTTGGTCCCACTTTGCAGTTACAACTGCTTCCATGCTTCCGCTGTGGAAGACCACAGTATATATTAAGTATAAGTAGTTAGTAGTGGAGCTAATACAGGCCTAATTTCCAAAATACACCTTGATGTCTAGACAGAAGTCCTGGGATTTAGAGAGCTTAGCCGCTGGACTTTTTACTTCTTTTGTCATAGACGTTCTTCGGACCAGCTGCACACAAATTACACAGTGGTGGGAGGGAAGTGGTGGAAACTCTGCTTAAAGTGTGTTAGCAGCCAAACCAGCTCACTTTTGAAACATGGTTTGGCAAAGGTCTGTACAAGGATGGGAGGAAGGTCAGGATTGGACTTTTCTTCGTGTTACATTTTTTTTTTTGCTCATTCCCTCATTATGTTCTGTATTGTTCATGAATTCTGTTTTATTTCTGTATCTCTGGACTTTAGTATTCTCATAACTGCAGCATGTTTAAAACCCCAGCATTTACCTCATTTTCACCTGCTTGTTGCATAAATGTAGGTACCAATGAAAGAGAGAACTTAAGAGATAGTAAACCCAGTGCTAGAAACATTTCAGCAGGATAAAAGGACTTTTATCTCCAGGATAAAAGGACATTCTGTGACTTTAGTGTTTCGAAACAAACATATTTGGGGAAGTCAGTAGGTTACAGCATGCATTGGAGATGAGCTGCACCTTTCACTCAGGTAGCGTTTCTTCTAGAATGAAGGGTGTTAGTGGGAATTTGGCACCGACAGCCACAACTGCTCTGGGAAGGCTTTGCAGTACATGTTGTAACATTGCTGTGGGGATTGGATTTAGCCACAAGAGCATTAGTGAGGCTTGGTTCTAATGTTGAACAAATGCTGCTCCAGCTCATCTCCTTCATTCCCGAGAACGGGAGCCCACTGCTCCGATGCTGAGAGTTTTATACACAAATTAGCCAACAGTTAGTAAAGTGACACCTCATAGTCATGTGTGAACACACCAGAGCCATGTGAACAATATGAAATTCTTTTTCTGCATTTAACCCAAGTGAAGCAGAGGGCTGCCACCAACGGGGTACTCGTAGAGCAGTGTGTGGGGACAGTACCTTGCTCAAGCGTACCTCAGTTGTGCTAGCAGTCCTGGTATTCAAACCCACAACCTTCTGATTGCAGGGGCAACTCCCTAATCAGCAGACCACCAGCACTGGGAATGGTAACTTTAGGCACATTTTCTACAGAGATGAGGTGAATACTTTCTGATCTAAAGTGTATTTCTGCAAATGTTTTTGTCTCGTGAAAAACAAATCATCACTTCTCTTCATAAATAATACATGCCAAATGCATCCCAGATGCCTTATTTACCATTTACTGAGCTTTCAGCTCAAAAGGCACATTTCAAACATCCACTCAACAGACCATTATGTCTGAAAGATGTCTGTCTGTGGCTTATTCCCAAAATTCCTGGACCGATTTCTAGTCCCACTCTGCTTTTCCGCCGCAGTAAGTGTGTCTGTGTGGAGGACAGCTTTCCCCTAAAAGCTTCACTTTTGGTCATTTTAACCATAGCTCCCAGTACTCTTATGTGAAACTCGACCACAGAAGAGTAGTCTCCAGGCCAACTTTGGCCACATAACCATGAAAAGAAGCAGACATTTTCCTTTGTACTGTTCAGACTCTTTAATTGGAGGGGCCCAGTATTCAGATTTTTTGAAGTCGTGTACTGCCTATAAGTAGTGCTTTAAGGTTAGACTTTTCTCACTTCCTGATTTAACTTCTGCATGTCACAGTCAAAACAAGTGAGGACCTGTAACAAACTCACCTCTTTATAGTGTTTTTTACTTGTTTCATAGAACTCACAAACTGCTACCAAAGATGTATTGTAGAGTGCATCGGTAGTTTGTCACTGCATCAAAAGAGACGTCTGGTTCCATTCAAATAGGTACACAATGAAAGCTATCATGTTGTAGCACAGGACGAGTAATTTTTATGTCCCTGTGATTCAAGTAGACCCAGTAAGCCTGTATTTTCAGGCCACAGAATGAGGATAATAGATTCATTTCAAGAATACATGTGTGAGATAGATCTAGATTTTACACAGTGATAGTGCCTTGACCCCTTCTTACGTGTCTCATGAAGATGAAATATATACCATTAGAAAATGTAAATAGTTTTTCACTATTTCACTATCCACAGCATTTGCATGGTTGTTATGTACCAAAATAAACCCAATATTTTGGTTTTGCCAAGTGAATTCATTTGGCAACTTCCATTGGGAGGTGAACAGTAATATTTCATCATTCATTTGTTTGTTATTTGTTCATTATAGTGTGAAGAAAAGTAGTCGTTGCATGATACCAACAATTGTCTACTGTAGTATTTGCTCATTTTGGATCTATAGTACTCTTGCACTGCAGATCCTTGTGTTTTCCTTAATTAGACCTCACTTGTTCATGAGCTGATGAGTTAGATGAGTTAGTCTGCTGAGAAAGGAGACCACTAATATAGACAATCCGGGGCTTGTTGAGGACTGGAAAAACAGGCCTACTGTTAGCATTAGCACGGGTGACACAATTCATAACCAACCTGGTCTGTATTTACCAAGACATGTCTGCCATGACAAAAAGGGGTTTGACTGAGGCAAACATTTACAGAGTAGGACACATACTGTTGAAATCCCCTTTTCTTCATTTGCATGATATCTTTTGGGTCACATGACTGCTCAGGGTGTTCCTTCTTGGTGTCGGTATCATTGTTCCAAAGAAGTAAATCATCCCGCTTGCCTGCATGACTGTTATGTAGTACCGAGAGTTTCTGGGACATCTTGTTTTTAAATCTGTTGTTACGGATGAGTTAGTAGCATATTTAGTCAACGTGGGCTGGAACGTATCCTTCTAAACACGGAAACAGCGGCAGGACATGTGTTATTGTTAGGTTTATTTTTATTTTCAATGATAAACTTGTTTATTATGTTTATTGTGTTTATTAAATTACCTACTTGTGCCACTTTGTAAAGAGGTGCTGGCTATTCCTCTTTCATGCATGTCCCAAAGAAGTAACCTGTGGTTACACATACAACCATATCCTGTAGTAGTTTTTCAGTCCCTGGCAGTCTTCACTTCTTACCAGAAATGACAAGATAGTTTGAAATGAGAACTACATAAATTAAAGCAGAGGTGAGGAGCTCTAGTCCTCAGGGCCTAATTTCCAGCACAGCTTGAAGATTTTCCTGTTCAAACACACCTGATTCTGAACTATATAGTTAAGTCTAGCTGTTGTCCTGGGGTGGGCTGGCACCCTGCCCACAGTGAGTCCCTGCCTCTCACCCATTGGCCCCGGGATAGGTTCTGTTTACCCACGACCCTAGTGAGAATTAAGCGGTCACTGAAAATAAGAGAGTGAGTTTAGCTGTTGAATTCATTATAAAATAATTTACTAGCTTTTTCTAATCACTAAACATAGTCAATCCACCAAGACGTGCTCGCTTCTGGGTGACATAGACATTACATCTTTTGCATAAGCCTTATGGCTACAAAACAAATCCTTAAAAAAACAAACTTCAGACACAATATTTCTCACTGTTCGGGACAAAGGTGAAGTCTGTGTGACTTTTTTTTAACTGTTAATGTAATCTAGCTCTGCTTTTGTTCACACCCCTAACTCTTTCTTGGCTAACACTGTAAAATAACATTTATTAATACATCATCAACTGATCATTAATAGCTATGAAAGCATCATTAATTAAGCAGCAGGATATATACTGTACATAGTGTATATAATATACACATTCAATAATACATACATGGTACAACTGTACATGTTTACATTTCTTCAACATTTAATCAATAATATGTGTGTATATGAGAAAGTATATTTGGAGATTTAAAATACCTGTTAACAGTAAAATGTGTATAATATAAGGCCATGTTGGTCTCAAGTTGGAGGACCTAAACTAAAGATACTATTCATGTTTCTAAAAGTAAGAGTGTAAATCGACCTAAATTTCATGTGCATGTAAAAAAACAACTGCATAAACAGAAATACATTAATATATTTTTAAAAAAGTTAAGACTCTTCTTAAATGTAGGCTTTTATCTCATTCTCATACACACACTATAAGGACAAAAATACTGGGTCACACTTCTTATTTGTTGAATTCAGATGACCCCTTACTTCTAGTGAAGGACAATCTTAATGCTTCAGGAGACCAAGACACATTGGACAACGCCATGCTTCCAACTTTGTGGACACAGTTTGAGGAAGAACCTTTTCTATTTCAGCATGACTGTGTCCCAGCACACAAAGCAAGCTCCATAAAGACATGACTGGATGAGTTTAGTGTGGAAGAACTTGACTGTCCTGCACATAGCCCTGACCTCAATGCCATCCAGAACCTTTGGGATGAACTGGAACAGAGATTGTGAGCCAGACCTTCTCGTCCAACATGCTCTACAGAATAAATTGGCACAAATTCCCACAGAAACTCCAAAATCTTCCAAAAAGAGTGAAAACTATTACAACTGCAAAGGTGGGACCAAGTTAAAAGTTAAAACTCTGATGAACTAATGACAAGAGGGTAGTCACTAAGTGTCCGTATTGGGTGTGTTAGCAGATGTTATTATGAAGTGTCACCCTGTCTAGTTTCGGTTAAGTTACCGGATGCTTAACTGTATGGAAACATACACTATGCAATTTGTTCTTCTTGTTGAAACCGTAGTCATACATGATATTGTGTCATGTGTTGATTTCAAAACATTATGTATTTCTTGTTCAGCAGGTTCTTCACTAAAATCCTTTAATAGTCCTGCATTTAATCTGTAGTCAGAAAATCTGTTCTAGGAAAAACAGGTGCTGTATCATTAAGTATCTTTTTAGCATACTGGTTAATATGATGCGCAAATATACTGAACATGTTGTTCAATTTAACCTATGAAATTACAGTGTTCTGTGCCAACAAGCACAAAAAAAAATTCTAAAGATAACATCCATAAACTAGATGTAGTAGGTCTTATTCACTGTTGCTTTAAAGATAATGTGGCAACAGACCGCATTATCGCAAATTCATTCACCTCTACTGTCTCTTTACAATCCTTTCTATGGCTTGCATGGACCTGTCCCTTTTTTTCACGCGACAATTCCAGGTTTACCCAACTCAATCATACTTCCTGTATTCCAGATTAAATGCACAGGTTCAGCAATTATTGCTCAACTACCGTTCGTTTTACTGTTGAGATTAAAATACTGAAACTGCCATATTTACAAAGCACTACTACGCAACAGGTGAGCAATGGTATCAGTGGGGCGGAGGCCTGTCAAGCTAACAGAAGCTGATCTGGCCCTAATAGACATTAGGCTGTTGACACAATGAGATCAAGTGTGGTCCCTTTGCTTTTAACCCTGAAAAGTTACACTTAGGCCTATGACTGCTGATGCCAAAGGCATGATATCAATTTATGTTTATTTACAGAAGGTCACGGCGACATGGCCAGAATAAATGTCCTTCTAAACTCTGGTCTGAGGTACATAAAAGGATATATGTATACTGAACTGTAGACTGAGTAAATGTACCCATTGAATTGGCTTCTCAAATGCATTTGCCCTTCCTCTGAAAAAAATGGCAAACTGGGAGTCAGACAGAAATCAAGATATACAGAAACTGTATCAACCAGGCTATCACACTATAATCAATAATGTTAAGCTCACACTTGACACTGTGTGTGTTTAATGCAACATTAAGTATCACTAAAGGTGATCATGGTTAGGTCAATCAAGCCAAGAAATTTGCATCTTTGAGTAAAATGTACCTTTTCCTTGCTCCTCATCTATAGGAACTCCATTGTTTTCTCTGTTTCTTTAGGGTATAAATATAATTACATATAAAAAACCTTCATCACTTATTAACTTGAGCAGCTGTCAACTCAAATAAGAAATACCTAAAATTACTCGTACATTAAAAATATCATAAAGGCCCGGTCTGGATAATAACAAAAAAATGTGAAAAATATGAAAAGCATGAAAATGTTGAAAAACCACCGATCAAAACGTCAGAAGATGTTTTGGAAACATCCATGGAGAAAGCCTAAGTACAAACCATAAAATGCAGCACTTAAACTTTACAAAATGTAATTGGCACTCAGCAATCCCTCAGCAAATGTACCGCAGTCTTGTTGGGTATTACAGAAAGAGGCTCAGTGCTATTATTGTCAGCAGTTCAGGCTTCGGCAAACATTAGAAATGGGGTTCTCCAGCATTTTTTCAAAAATATCTTTAAAAAGTGTTGAAAAAGAAAGACCAAACTAGTCCAAAACACAGTGTCAAACTTGCTGCTTACCCATTTGTTTAAGTCTAAAATATCACACCTTGCACATGTGCTTTATTTAATATATTTATTTTCATTAAGGTGCCAATAATTCTAGAGGTCTGTTTGCTTTCATTCCTTAAGAGCCAATGCACGAATTTCCCTAGAGTTTATTGCCAGCTTTTAAGCAATATCCTGCCAAACCTGTTACTTGGTTGTTGGCAAGCGTTAAGATCTGGCAGATACAAAATGCTTTCATGGAACTGCAGGTGTTGTTTATAATGTATTTGTTTACTTCTTATCACATTCAGTTGAAAATGCCACTGAACAACTCGTTTTGTCACTAGCGTGTCATGTCTTTTCTTCTACAAATGCCTCCACATGAAATGCTTTCATAATTCAATTACAAGTAGATGTGCCTTGATTTTTCTTATGAAGACAACTCTTGAAATATTGTCATTGTTAGAGAAGTTAAGGCAACCTGATATTTGGTCTATTCGTGAATAGGCTTCATTCGTTTAATTAATTGAGTGTTGGGAACATTTCCTAGCATTTAATTTATGTTTATTATTTAGAGATTTATTTGAGGAAGAAATGTACTGGATAATATCAGCAAAAATTTTGGAGTGGATATCAGAAGAAAACAAATCTGTCCTCAAATTGCATTGTGTCATATTGTTTTCCTGGATGCAAATGGTTTGCTTTGCTCTTTAGTTGAGTGTCTGGCACTTCTCTTTCACAAATGTTGCCTCCCTAGAGAATTTTCTACATTTTAGGGGGAATTAGCCATTCATGTTTAATTGATCAAAACCACTATAATCTCTGAAAGCAATGCCTTCAAATCAGTATAATTAGAAATCAGCGTATTGGCTCTCGAGTGACATGACTTTCTCTTGGAGAGCACAACTGTCTTCACACCGAGGAGAGCATAATGTTCTCCACCATCGCAATTAAAGATTCAATTAAAGATACAGTGGACTCAGTGGTAGCACATGCTCACTTTCTGCTTCCTAGCATTCATGGTACTGTGAGAATTCTTGCTTGCAGATGGACTTGAATACGACTAAACTGCGGAGATGATTTGGAAAAAGATAAATGTTTCACTCAGCTTATTATAGCACTCTAATAAGTCAAGACAATCCTCAGGAACCACTACGTGGGGTGAGGAGCAAAGGAAATACTAATCGGTGAGGTTTGAGTGACTAAGTTCTGTGACTATACCCGTCTTCATCGACATTCTACTCTGCCTGAGGGATAAACATCATTGTATTTCCCTGGAAGTCCTAAACATAGAGACAGAGAAACCAATAAACAAATAAGGCAAAATGATATATTGGACCAAAAATTATGATATATTAGATCAAAATTATGCTGTGTGTGGCAAATTCATGTAAACCTCTAAGATTAATTTAATTTGAAGGTGAAATTAGAGTTCAGTCAAAGTAATGGAAGTCTGGTGTGTTGGATGTGCTGTTTTATTTAAGAGTAGGGATCTATCAGAGCTGATCGTCACATGATTGTGGAAGAGCAAGGAGTTGTTGAGGCTTAATACGCTAGAAAGGGTTACAAACCCATTACTAATGAGTTTGGACTCCATCAATCCACAGTCTGACAAACCGTGTACAAATGGAAAAAAATTAAGATCATTGTTACCATCTTCAGGAATGGCTGACCAACAAGGACCACTCCAATAGCAAGGCATGCATAATACATAAGGTCAAAAAGGAACCTTTGAGCAACTAAAGGCCTCTCTTCTTCAGCTGATCCACCATCAGGAGGACGCTGAACAACAGTGATGTTCATGGCAAGGCTGCAAGAAGAAAGTCACTGCTCTACAAAAAGAACACAGCAGGGTGTTTACACTTTGCTAAATATCATGTGAACACGCCAGTGGACTACCAGAAAAACGTCTTGTGAACAGATATAATAAAATAGAACTTGTTTTGGTTTATATGTTTGGTGAAAGGAAAACACTGCATTGCAGCATAAGAACCTTGAGAAGCATGGTGGTAGAAGTATCATAGTTTGGGCCAGTTTAGTTGCATCTGTACCAGGATGGCTTGCCATCATTAATTGAAGATTTCAAAATTGTACCATTTTACAAATTTTAAAGGAAATGCCACGACACCTGTCCATAAGAAAGTGGACTTCTCTTCTCTTGCTAATTGTTTTGCTCCTGACAGCAGTGGTGACCTAAAATCCTGGAAATGCTGGTCAGAATGTGCAAAATACCAAACAAAAGTGTGAGGGTGCATCTGCATACTTTCATCTTTTGCCTAAGATGAAACTATGAGTTGTGCAGTTCCAAGTAAATGACAATAAATTTTTTGCAAATGAATCTGGGATGCAGAGATTGGAACTGATTTGTCAGCAGAAGGTTTCTCATTCATTTCCTGTAACCTCTTAGTTATCACTAGGGTATGCAGAGCCTTTCCCAGGGTCAATGAGCATGAGGCAGGGACTCACCCAGCGCAGGGCTCCAGGACGCACACACCATTCACTCACACACTCACACCTACAGGCAACTTAGAATCCCCAATAAACGGCTTTACAGTCTGGACGACACAACAACTTTCTGCCTCTCCCTCTCTTTCTGCAGATGTTGCAACTCCAACATTTTTAGGGCTAATAGTTACTCGGGATTTAGCCAGTATGGCCTTTCCATGGGGATCTATTGCCTCTCCATGGGGCACTTTAAATGATCATTATTTGCTCATCTTTTGTTGTTTACCTCTAGGGGTTTACAATGTATTGTAAACATTTTGGGAATAAATGCTACATCATCCACCATCAAATAAATTAATTATTTTCTTTGAGGTGAGGAAGGGCAAAGCTGATACCCTTTGAACCCGATCATTCTATGGTTTTTGGAGAAACCTTTTTGCAGAGATCTTGTGTGATGACCTATGCCAGCTAGCATTATGCAGCCCCATAATTCATTCCAGATTTGTCCTTCGGAATTTGTGGACTCTTAAGTCCTGAGGCAATCATGCTAGAGGGTTCTTCCACCCACTGAGAGCACCAGCTATGTTGAGATGGTCTGCTTTTGATGTAGATCTGTAGACTGGCGCCATACAACTGTCTGTTACGTAGTTTCCTCTAAACTGTTTAGCAGACGTTTGAGGATGGTAGGGCCATTTAGGCTAGTTTATCAAGTCGACAGGCTTAGGTTCCTCAGGAGAACTGGCCAGGAGTACCAGGCGCACTTTCTGCAGTTCTTTGAACTTCTAGAGGAGACTGACTTAAATTTTACCTTGTGTGAAGAGGCTCTTTTGCCCAGAGCATCGCATTTTATTATGCAGTCACTTTTATAACAAGTTTTTAGGATAATTCTTTTGCTTTGACCTAACAGTGATGTTCAGCCACTTCATGTCCTATCCATATTGTGTTCTTTGATAATGGGTCTTGAGTGTCATAACTTGATAAGTGTGTTGTCTCAGCATGCTGAAAGGACTACAACTCAGCGACAGCAAAATATTGTGTTTGTTTTTGTAGACAAGCTCCAGGCTATGGGACAGTCTTCTTACTAGACCATTAAGCCACAGGAGTGGGTTTAAACACTGTATAGACTCTGCTTACAGACTGGAGGCCTCTTAGGCAATTTTTCAAATTTACAATCCACAAATAACTTGGTGCATTGTTTTTATTGTGTAGATACCATCCATTTTTAGAAATCATTATGAATAGCACCAAGATGGTGAAACTTTTGCACCAAACCATGCTGATACC
>JBBPDC010075554.1:0-10492 GCA_037974485.1 Hemigrammopetersius urotaenia
GCTGAGACATGTCTGCCCATCCTTACTGCCTGTGGTCTGCCAGTTAGGAAGTTGGAGATCCACTGACACATGGATGGACTGAGTCCTAGGTGTTCCAGCTTCGTGGTGAGTGTGGATGGAATGATAGTGTTAAATGCAGAGCTGTAATCGACAAAGTGCATTTTAACATTATTCCCCTTTCTGGTGTCCAGGTGAATGAGTGATGTATGGAGGAGGTGAGAGATGGCATCATCTGTTGAACGGTTCGGGCGGTATGCAAACTGAAGTGGATCCAGTGTGTCAGGTAGTGAAGAAATGATGAAGTCTCTAACCAGCCGTTCAAAGCACTTCATCATTACTGAAGTCAGGGCTACAGGGCGATAATCATTGAGGGAAGCAGGATAGGGTTTCTTTGGAACAGGAACAATGATAGATAGATAGGATAGTTTATTTGTCACATACACATACACATGATGGACTCTTTAAAGCATGTAGGAATTTCAGGTTGAATATTTCAGTGAACACAGGTGCTAGCTGGTCTGCACAGGCTCTCAACCTGAGTACTCGACCTGAGATCCCATCTGGTCCTGCTGCTTTCCTGGTGTTCACTCTCCTGAAGGCTCTTCTTACATCATGCTCGGAGATGATGAATGCATTTCTGGTGTTGGCATTGTCTTCTTGTCTCCAGCCATTAGCACTGCTAGCATTGTTTGCATTGCTAGCGCCATTTGCATTGCTGGCTGCAACTTCGAAGCGAGCATAAAAGGTGTTCAGCTCATCTGCCAGAAACACGTCCGCGTTTGTCATACCGGTTGTTTGTGCTTTATAGTCAGTTATTGTCCTTAGTCCCTGCCACAGGCTCCTAGAGTCTTTTTGTTGGAGCTGTGACTCAAATTTCCTCCCGTAGCATTGCTTTGCCTCCTTTACCGCTTTGAATGTTGTATGACGCAGCTTTGTACGAGTTCATGTCACCATCGCAAGTCTCGCATTATAGGTAGCAGTGCGTGATCTCAGAGCGTCACAAATGGTCTTATCCACCCACAGTTTCAGATTGGAAAACGTTCTGATGGTCGTTTTTTGTATGGTATCATCTGTTAGTTTCCCGATGAATGCCACAACCGCTTCTGTAAACACGTTGATGTCCTCAGAGCTGCGTCGGAACATGTCCCAGTCTGCGCCATCCGGTGCGTCACCAATTGGTCCGTCTAGCGCGCGACCTCCCTCTGAGAAGGGGCTTCCTGCTTGAGCCTTTGTTTATATTTTGGCATGAGGAAGATGGGGGCATGGTCGGATTTCCCAAACGATGGGCAAGGTTGTGCCTTGTAACCGTCTTTGGTTGTACTGTAGCAATGGTCCAGTGTCCTTTTGTCCCTAGTGGGGCAGGTAATATGTTGATAAAAGTTTGGCTCTGCACGTTTAAGGTTGCCGCTATTAAAGTCCCCCGCCACTATAAGCGCAGCATCCCGATGTTGTGTCTGGTGCTGTGAGAGTGCCTCATGCAGCTAGCATAAGGCAGTGTCCGTGTCCGCTCTTGGTGGAATATAAACGGCGCTGATTTTGACCGATGTAAACTCCAGAGGAAGGTAAAAGGGCTACATTTGATGGTCAATAGTTCCAGGTTGGGTGTGCAGGAGCGTGTGAGAGAAACGACGTTTGCGCTGTTACACATGCCGCCTTCCCTAGACTTCCCAGATTCTTTTGTCCTGTCCATGCGGTGAACCGAGAAGAACTCTGCCAGCTGAATGGCATGGTCCGGCACCGCTGGGTTCAGCCATGTTTAGGTGAAGCAGAGGAGATTGCAGTCCCAAATGTCTCTCTGGAACTTTATCCTGGCTCTGAGGTCATCTAGCTTGTTTTCCAGTGCCTGGACATTGGCAAGCAGGATGCTAGGCAGAGGTGTGCGGTGCGCACAGGCTCTCAGCCTGTTCCTGACGCCGGCTCATTTCCACTTCGGGACGCGTCCTTCTCCCTCAGGATCTCACTTGGCCAGGTGGGGTCTGGAGTTAAAAACTTTGAAGTGTGAGTACATTGTAAACTAATAGAAATAAGAGTATCTCTATCGTATCTAATGTAATCAAATGGTGAATGTTTTACCGGTTTTAAGTTACTAAAAGTTGGTTTAAAAGACAAAAACAAGGAAAAAGAGGTCGGAGCAGTCGTGACGGCAGCCAACTTCACCAGCGCCATCTTTCCTCCCTCTCCTTCTGTAATCCTTACAGATGGGACGAGACATGCCGCAGCCTCACGGGAAGTGAACTATCCATTTTGGTCTCACGTAACAAGAGTGGAGTGAGTGGCTCCCAGACTGAATGATTTGTGTTAACAGTATGGGTCTCTTCGGAGTGAAGGTCCTCCGGAGAGTCCTAGGGTTTTGCATTAACAGTAGTAGTGACTCAGAGTGAAGGTCCTTTGAGTATTCCTGATACTACGCCTTATTGAGTTTGTGTTTTGTGAGCCTGGACTGTGATCTGTGAAAGTATATAATAAAGAAATACTCTCAAGAAACAATATGCTGCCTGCTGCTGTGTCATTTCCCTCCACCCACGTGACAAAGTCGCATAGAGCGGCACTTTAGGCAGGGCGGCAAAACTTGTGAACGTGTAAAGTGAAAAGTGACCATTCTGACATATGTGAACACACCACAGTACACAGTGTGAACAGCACGAAATTCATCCTCTGTATTTAAAACATTCACCAATTGAGGCAGCAGGCAGCCAGGAACACAGCACCCAGAGAGCAGTGTGTGAGGATGGTACCTTGTATAAAATATAATTGAACCCCCAGTGACATTGGGTTGCTGAATTTGTAATCACAGTACCACATTTTTATTTTCAGAAGAATGATTGTTTTTCAAATCTATGTTTTGTGTGATCTTTTATTTATTCAGGTATACACATCACACACATAGAGAACATGTTATATGTAGGTTAGCAAGTCATAATCATAAAGGTTACACTGATCTGCAAACACAATTCAAACTTAAAATACTGTCTTGTATCCCTCCAGTCTAATCTCCTCACTCCTTTGAGGTGTCTATGTTATCAGTCTGCATGTCTATACCAAAGTGCTCTTTCTAAAGTAGTTGTAAAATGCATGTGTCTTTATTCAGTGTGAGGAATAATTATAGAAAGCTGCCTCATTGTGTTTGACGGTCCCAAGTAAGTGGAGCATATATGTAGTTAAGTCCCACCATCAGCAGTTTGACCAACCCCCTGAAACAAAAAACATCATAGTAATTAAAACCATGATTCTTTGATAGACATCTTGCATTGTGTCTGGCTTTTTATATCCTAAGGCTTCTTATTCAGTATTCACATTATTTTATTTGTAGGGCATGTCCAACCATTTGTGATTCTGTCAAATACAATTAAGGTCCTGTTGTCCAGGAAACAGGTTGTTTAACTTAAATTAGATTCTTTACTCTACAATTTTCACATTTAAAATGAAAGTTATAAACCGATACTTAATCTAAAGATGGTTACTACATTCTCACATCAGGAGAAAAAACACATCTTACTTCAGTATTTCTTCAGCTCTCTTTGGATCCATTTCCTTTGTTAACTCCTCATATTTCTGATATAAACCTAATGTATCTTTCTGAAATATACTGTAAAACACAAGAAGAGATAATTATACAAATATACAATTACATATATATTTACATTTATAGCACTTAGGAGATGCTCCTATCCAGAGCCTAGACTAAAAATTAAGAGCTACTGGAAGACTAAGATTTAGTTAGTGCACTACAAAATCGCTCCAGGACATGCCAAAGCTAGTGTCCAGACACTGTACACTACATATGTCTATGGTTGCAGGAGTTGAAAATCATCACCCATTGAAAGTGGGATAAGGCAAGTAAGTGGAGGGTGGTCAGTATGTTGAAAGTAGGAGAAAGGTGATGACTGTTGCAAATTATTGTCTTTCCTGTTATTTTTTTTTTTATCAAAGAAGGTTCATCAAAGTTCTCTGAAGAAATGGA
Organism: Hemigrammopetersius urotaenia; assembly: GCA_037974485.1. Classification (NCBI taxonomy): domain Eukaryota; kingdom Metazoa; phylum Chordata; class Actinopteri; order Characiformes; family Alestidae; genus Hemigrammopetersius; species Hemigrammopetersius urotaenia. Next base: position 3,962 of record JBBPDC010075554.1, read on the forward strand.
AGAATGTGCAGGGGGAGCAGGTGGTTTGAGGAGTGAAGAAAAGGTGTAAAAGTGTAAGTGTTGGATGCAGATTCTTCTAGCTTGGCTTTGAAGAAGGACGACTCAGCAGCTATCTCAGTGGTGAAATTCAAAACAAGAAAATTATATGAAACGATCAGAGTTAAGGTGTGAATTTCACCACTTTCTTCCTGCTGCTCTAAATTCTCTTCGGTAACTGTGGATTACACCAGACAGGCCCAGTGAAGGATGGGAGCTGTGTGTTGCCCTAGAAGGCAAAGCTAGTTGAATGAAGAGTTAAGCCATTTTCATCATTGATGGACGGGACTGAGTTGTTCCAAGTGGAGTCAAAGATGACAGAATGGCAAAGGAAAGAGCAGGTGGAGAAACATCATGAAAATTGCAGCATGCAGTTGAAGAGATTGTGGTAGAGTTGTTGAAATGAGTCTGGAGAGAGAATGTAATTGACAGATGATGATGGTTGGAGAGATGGACAGTAATCAAAATGTTAAATGCAAATTAGAGTCAGCTGAAACTGTTGAGCTCACATTATTGCTGTGAAACTGAAATTTTGGTTTGGTTGTATGATTGCCAAAATTGTAATCTGTTGTTTTTATACATGCCAATGTGTTTCCACGAGTGGGATTGCACCAAAGGGTTACAATGTTGGTTCTCAACATTTGCTCTTACAGTCATCATTACTGAGATTGATCTGTTTAAACAACAGATTTGTTAATTCGCTCAGATGTATTAAATTAAGGTGGGATTATCCTACATTTCATTAGACATACAGAAAGATTTCAATTTGTTTTGAACACACACCATGTCTCACACCATATTTGATTCCATGTATGAAAAAGAATTATTCTTGCAAAACTCCCAGTGCTACTTTAGTTCCCTTTGTAGCATAACTCTTACACATACACATCAAACAATATTAGCATGTTTTGTTTCAAAAGGGATTTCTCTGTAGAAAAATTTTTTCAATCTGATATACAATAAATTTGATGTTTGTAACATTATATATCACACACCTTTGAGCTTCATCCACTTGATCCTGAGTAAGGACTCCACTGGCCAGTAGTTTTGAAACACAAATTGCTCTCATTTTAGCCCAGTTCCTGGCAGATGAGTGGAATAGAAACGATGAATTCCAAAGTTAACTTTACATTTAAAGAGATGCCAAGACCTGATGTTAATACATTTACAGCATTTATCAGACACCTTTTATCCAAAGCGACTTCCATTCCCTACCCACAGGGGACAGTGTCTCCCTGGAGCAACTTGGGGTTAAGGGTCTTGCTCAAGAACCCATTGGTGGTGTGCTGAGGGTAGGATTCGAACCCATGACCTTTTGGTCCAGAGACAAGTATCCTACCCACTACGCCACCACCTCCCACATTACATTAATACATTCACACATGACATTTTCAAAATACAGATACATTTCAAACAGGTTTGGATTTTAACTGCTGAGCTTAAGGGTTTTGACACAGAACTCTTCCACAGGTCTACTGTGAGTGCAAACCAGTGAAATGTACAGTCCTGTATAAAATCTTGTACAGTTTCACCTTACTTAAAAAGTACAGCTAAGCATCTGAAAAAAACAGCATTTAACAAGCCATGGAAGCTAAGACATTGTCATTAAAATTAACTTTGAATAAGTTATGGCTTATGGATTAGGACCTTCAAAAATAGAATTGTTTAGCTACGAGAGTCAGAGTTAAAAGGGGACTGAATACGTATGGTTCAATGCCCTCAATAGTGAGCATGCAATGAAAGACCACAGCTGCAGTGAGGAAAACTCTAGCCAGAGTTAAAGTTTCGGGTCCTGATAACATACCTGGACGAGTGCATCCAGCTGGCCAACATCATCACTGATGTATTTAATAACTCCTATGAATCCAGCTGTTGTTCCTGCATGTTTCAAGGCCACCACAATCATCCCTGTTGCCCAGAAATCATTCATGACCTGCGTGAATGACTACCGTCCTGTTGACTCACACCAGTCATGATGAAGTACCCTGAACCATATCATATCTGCCCTTCCCAGATCACTGGAGCCCCTGCTTAGCGCCCCAACTGGTCTATGGACAATGCCAGATCCACGACACTACTCCTGTCACTTAACCACCTGGATAAGAGAAACATCCATGTAAGGATGCTGTTCATTGACTTCAGCTCAATATTCAACATCATCATCCCACTTAGACTTTCCACAAAGCTGCGCAGGCTGGGTCTCAACACCAAGTGGTTAAAAACACCAAGTTTCTGGACTTCTTTTGGACCTTCAACTCCACTTCCATATCCAAGCGGGCCCAGAAGCAGCATCTAAAGCCTCCTCTCCAGCATCACTGTCTGGTATGGGATCTGTAATGTTTCAGACTGTAATGGATGTAATGGACTGTAACACACTGCAGTTGATAGTGAGAGCAGCTGAGCAGGTTATCGGTGTGCCTCTGCACCCCTGAATGACATTTACCAAACCCCCTGCTTCAACAGAGCCAGTAGCGTGAAGGATGTTCCCAACCATTACATTTATTAATCTTCCCTCTACCGCCTGGCAAATGATATTAAAGCTTCTGCTCTGGTTCTGCATGGCAGTGCAACAGCTTTATATCGCAGGCCTTCAGGGAAATACAAAATACAATAATCTCCCGCTTTTCGTGGGGGTTAAGTTACAAGAGCACCCACTTATATTGAAAACGCATCGTGTTTTGGTTTAAAAAAATACCTAAAAATGCCTATTCTTATAGTGTAAACCCTAAATATGCCCGCAAATATGCTTCCAAAATACTTTCATTTTAAACTCAGTTTAAGGCATTACCCATAAAGAAAATGTAAAGATAAATAAATAATCATAATCAGAAAACTTTATTGCTTAAAAAATGTTAGCATTAGTGGTTAGCATTAGCAACGTGCAAAGACGTTACAAAAGAACAAGGCAGCTTTCTGTGCTGATGCTTAGTTAAGTCAGGGACAAGGTATAAAATATTCTTTTATTTGTGTGTGTGCGAGTGAGTAAGTGGGTGTGTGAGAGGGAGAGAGAGAAAAACCATTAGCATTAGCGTGCAAAGACTCAAAAGACACAAAAGAAACATTTAAATAACTGTCTCTACCCACATGTTTAGAGAGAGCACAGCTTACTAATATTAAATAAACTTGACATTTTTTTGGGGGGGGGGGGGGGTTAAAAAAAAAAAAGTGAGGATCTTTGCAGTTTCCGTGCTCTTGTGGGGTTTTCCACATAAAATGATGAGTTTGGTTCTTTTTGAAAAATTGTGTCTGACTAATCCACGTACATAAATGTTTAGTTCCTGGTTAACCAGCACATTTCAGTGAATTGCCTTACTTTATACTGTTTATACTTTACTAATTCCTTAACTTGTGTATCATTGCGCAACTTCATGTTTGGTGTTTATTGTCTGCACTATGTTCACTGTATTTACTGTTTGCACCTTTAAATAGCCCCGACAATTTTTAATTCTCCCTCTTGTAGGCCTCCTCTATGTGATCCCCCCAAAAGGCACTGTAAGCTTAAACATGATGATATTTTTGTTTTGAGCAGCCTGCCCGGGTCCACAGTAAGCTCCCAGTCTTGTGCTGTGTTTGTGCAGTGTCCTTGTTGGTTTCACCCCTGCTCGGATAAAGCTAATGATCTGGGTTTGACATCTGGCAGCTGGTGAGGGTGCTGCAGATGACTTCTGCAATAGTCTTAAGCTCTTTGTCATGGCACCAATGGTAGAGACCATCTCCTAGTGCTTTTGAGCAACAGCTCAAAATGTGCTCAAGGGTCCCCTTCTTCTGACACAGAGGAGAAGTGGGTGTTTCACTCAAGCCCCAGCTGTGCAGTTTGGGAGGAGAGGGAGGGATGTCATAGACTGTTTGGATCAGGAACTTAAAGCAGTGTGGTTCCTCTCCTCCACTTGTTTCTACCTATTCCAGGTGCCTTGCCGTTTCATTTGGACCGCTCTCCTCTTCCACTGCTGCCTCACCTCGTCTTATTTTACTTGCCTCTGCTCCTTTCTCCAAGCTGGGGACTCTATATTGCAACTGTGACTCTGCCTGCTTTGGACTCAGCTTTCCACTTCCTGCTAGTTTCACTTCCTCACATTTTTCAGCAATACAGAAAAAAACCTAATTAAAGAATTGGAAGTTTTGTCAAGCAGCATCATCTTCACCATGCTAAAACTAAGCCCACTAAATGTACTTTACTTTAGAATGTGCATAATCTGACACTTTTGTTCAATTGTTTTGCTCACCATGAACATTTTATAGTTTGTGGAACGCTGGTCTAAACAGACAGGAGATCAGTGTCAAATGAGTGAAACCCCAACTATCGTATACCTGGCTGGTGTTTTATTATATAGGATATCATTTTCTTTACGTGCACTTAAGCTGGAATGTTTTTTAATGAATCTGTAAACTTCTTAGTTCACACCTAATATAATTAAAGTATATGGAATTGTTTAAAGAGCTTACTTGGACAAGTATTCTACAGTGTCATCATCAACATCAGCATTGACTCTGTCGAGGAAAGCCACAAATTTCTGCAGTAAAATTCGTCCAACAGCCCTGAGGAACACAAAAATACACAAAGTAAGCAAAGTTTATTTCATAGTAACAAAAACATGTCTGTAATACATGTGAGCTTACCGCACTTGTGGAAAAAAAATATGCTTTTTTTCTCTCTCTATCTTTACAAGTACGTCGAGTTCTTCTCTGAATGCCATCCATTTTTCAAAATATGCTTTTCTGTGCAGTCAACAGGAAAGAGAAATAATGTTTCAAACTACAAACTGCATATGATATGATATTAACAAAAACGGTAACACTTTATTTTGATATTCCCCCATAGACATCATCCACTTGTTAATAAACAGGTGCACCCAAATTGATAATTAACACTGTAAGTAGACAGTTGATTCAACAGCATCCACCACATTCAACTTCTATCTTTTGATATATTTAATAGAAAATAGGTATTTACTCAGTCAAATATAACAGAATTATATACAGTCATGGCTAAAATTATTGACACCGCTGGAATTGTTCCAGAAAATGCACCATTTCATCCAGAAGACTATTGCAGTTACAAATGTTTTGATAAACACGTTTATTTCCATTATGTGCACTGGATCAAAACAAAAAAGCTGAGAAAAAAGCCACATTTGACACAATTTCACACAAAACTCTAAAAAGGGGCCAGATGAAATTATTGGCACCTTCATTTTAATATTTGGTTGCACACCTTTTGGAAAAAATAACTGAAACCAATTGCTGCCTATAACCATCAATAAGCTTTTTACAACTCTTACCTGGAAATTTTGACCACTCATCTTTTGCAAACTGCTCAAGGTCTCTCAGATTTGAAGGGTGCCTTCTCCCAACAGCAATTTTGAGATCTCTCTGTAATTGTTCAATTTCATTTAGAGCCAGACTCATTTTAGAGATATGTTTGGGGTGGTTGTCCTGCTGGAACACCAATGACCTCTGATGCCGACACAGCTTACTGACACTGGGCCCTACATTGTGCCCCAAAATATTTTATGATGCCTTGCACACCGTCATGATACCCAGTGCCTGAGGCAGCAAAACATCCCCAAAACATCATTGAACCTCCAACATGTTTGACTGTAGGTACCATGTTCTTTTCTTTGTTGCCTCATTCTGATTTCTGTAAACAGTAGAATGATGTTCTTTACCAAATATCTCTACCTTGGTCTAATTTTTCCAAAAGACGTTCTCCCAGAAGATTTCTGTCTCAGCAGTAGTGTCCTGCCATAGCGTTTCATTTAGTTGAGATGTCGACTGATAGTTCGAGTTGAGTCAACTTTTCCCCATTTTAACTGGCTTCAGGTGTTATATATATTACTATATAACTCACAATTTTGAAAAGGTGCCAATAATTTTGTCTGCCCCCTTTTTTGAGTTTTGAATTAAATTATGTCAAATTTGGCTTTTTCTCAGATTTTCTGTTTTGATCCAGTGCACATAAAGGATATAAACATTTCTATACTAATACATTTGTAACTGCAACAGTCTTCTGGGAGAAATAGGGCATTTTCTGGAACAATTCCAGGGGTGCCAATAATTTTGGACATGACTGTATAGTGGACTCAAAATAAAGCACTACCGTAATAATAATATAAATATTACAAATATAGTGCCAGGATACAAGAAATTATGAAAGAAACAAATGTACTCATAAGAAACATCAGTATAAGTATTTGTGCTTACTTAAAATACTCCAACTCTTCATCTCCTACCAGGGCTGTTAGGATGTCCAGACCTCTTTTCATCTCAGAAAATACACCCATGTCAGACAACTTTTCATAAACTGTGTAAGACTGAACAACAATCTCCTTTCCCACAAATCTGTGAAATGATAGAGGGGGAAATGAATGGTCATGATAATTAGTCTTTACAAAAATAACTTAAAAACTGAGTTTTCCCTCTGGTTTGTGTGTGTGTGTGTGTGTGTGTGTGTGTGTGTGTGTGTGTGTGTGTGTGTGTGTGTGTGTGTGTGTGTGT
>JBBPDC010075564.1:0-10491 GCA_037974485.1 Hemigrammopetersius urotaenia
CACCATCTGCCGGAATCAAATTCCTTGTATGTGTTCGCTCACATACTTGGCCAATAAACGCGATTCTGATTCTGATTAAGCCTCCAAGTGGGCCGAGATGTATGGTGGGAAGACAGAGCAATGTCTAGAGCCAAAGACGCATGATCTGAGATAACAATTGGGAAGTATTCGGAATTTAGAATTTTTGAAATTAATGAGCTGTTGGTAAAAAAATAATCTATGCGGGACTCTGGCTTGTCGAATACAAAATCTCCATGGATCGATGTATCCGTTCTGTGACAAAGTCTGAGAATGACTTGGACATGGCGGATGGGGTTTTTTACGCTGGAGGCAGATCTATCTAGAACCGGATCAACAATGCAATTCAAACCCCCCCAAAGATCAGAAGGTGTGTTTTCAAATTGGTGTCGTCCTACGCAGATTTTGGGCGAACTGAGCATTATCAAAATTCGGGGCATAAATATTCACAAGGACAACAGGATTGTGCAAGATAGTCCCTACGATAATTAAAAATCTCCCATTCTCATCAGTTATCATCTTAGAAAGTGAAAAATGTAATTTATTACGAATTAAGATTGCAACACCTCTCGCTATGGAATTCAAACTGGAATGAAAAACGTGGCTTACCCACGGTGTCTTAAGTCTTTTCTGAGACTTCTGAGTTCTGCATTAAGCCGTTTTAAATGGGTGAGAACTCTAGATCTCTTGACTGGACCATTCATGCCCTTCACATTCCAGGATAAAAATCTAATCGGACTACCCACAATGTTACTTTCAACCATATTGGGATTTTCCAAGTGCCATTACTGTGCAGGTATGATCCTGTATTGGCAAAAGAGGGCAGCGCCTACATTGCACCACATTAAACACTGAAAGTGCGGAGGACATGACACTTAGCAAACTAAATAGTACCAAATAAGTGAAAAAGAATAAAAGAAAGCAAACAGCAAAAAATAAATAACAAACCCGGGCCAAAAAAACCTCATCTCCCACCCACTTAGTCCCCTTCCCCAAACGAAGAAGACCGCAGCATATTCCAAACATCCAGGACCTCCTGTCTCAAACCCTACTACACCAACCTCTAGTCATTAAATCAAGAAGAGAAAGCAGTTTAACCTCGATCGATAAACATTTCAGTCAGATAGTAAGACAAACGCCTCAATACCAGCAAACGTTCCCCAATGATTGATTAAAGCTATTAATCCAGTAGCATTTATAGGTGAGCACATAAGAGTACACTGCTCAGAGTGAAGTACGATAAGTTTGGTAATAGATTGTAATAGTAATAGGGAAAGTTAACACAGCCCACTGTCAAGGAGGAGGATGAGAACGTACCAATAAAGAATATTTTAACACTACGCTCCGGCGGTGAAGCAAGCAAGTACCTGCGGTCCAAGAACATTGATGAGGAATTCGGAGAAAAAAGTAGTAGGACGTGGACCTCAATAGCTTCAGGTCGGCCCAAAATCTGAATGTTCTGGCGTCTGCTGCGCCCTTCCAGATCTGCCATCTTGGACTTTAGCCGCCCGTTCTCTTTTTGGAGTGCAGAGCATTCAGCCTTAATCTGATCTAATCGTTTATCGAAATCGGCGTGTGCAAGCTCAAGAGAACTAATGCGTAGACTATGGTCCTGTATAGCAGACTGAACGCTGTCCAGTTTAGACGACAGGCTTTCAAAAGAAGTCTTAAAGTCAGCAGATAGCGCAGCTCTGTGCTCTTCTGGGCCACAGTTACCGGAGCCGTCGGCGTTGAGCTTTCTCGTTCTCGCTCGGATTTACCTTTCAATTTGGATATTTTAGAGGTGGATTAAAAGTACTGCAAGTAAAAATAACAAAATCTGGTCTTCAGAACAGAAAATGTGAGGTTTGAAAGATAAATATGGTATAGTGTAGTAGAGCGAGTCGAATACACGTCTACTCAGTAGAATACATACCGGAAGTCCCCCCCCCCCCCCAAGCACATGCAGTTTAAGATATGTGTATGATTTAACCATAGATAATGAACTCCCTATAAAACCAATTCTACATGCATTTTAATGCAGTCAAAATATTTTGCTTTGAACCAAACAATTTAAACAGTTAGGAAGCTTTTAGTTTCCTGTATCATGCCAGTGTACATCCCCACATCCCAAAATGACACTGTCGGAGGAAAAAAAGAGACAAAAATGTGAGGTTTTGCTCTATTTGTAAACTCCACATGTTGTCAAAACATCAGAACAACAGGACCAACATTATACAAATGTACTGGAAAATGTTTTATATTAAGATTTTTGAAGCTATACAATTTGTTTTCTTCTACCATAAAGCAACAACATAATCTTCTATTTAGAAATTATATTTGACATGTGTCCATACACAGCCTCCTTTTCACGTCCACTTTTTCTTAAAAGGTGCCCAAGGTTCTGTGGCCCATCCAATCAACAACCGTTTATTAGTGAGATTTGGCATATACTCTCCTCCAGCAGCATATCGGTGACATCACAGATAAGGAAGTCATGGAAGGACAAAACAACAAATGCGAAGCAAAACACAGCAGACTTAAACAGACGTCAAGACACTAAATCTCAGGTCAGTTATAAAAAGAGATGTGTGTTACTTGCTAGGCACCACTGAGGTACCCTGAGCAAGGTACCGTCCAACACACTGCTCCCCACCCCACCCCCCACACACACACTGCTCCCCGGCGCCATGTTCCTGCTGCCCCCTGCTTCACTTGGTGAATGGGTTAAATGCAGAGGAAGTGTTTCGTGCTGCTCACGCCGTGTGCTGTGGTGTGTTCACGTATGACAGAATGATCACTTTCACTTTGGGTGCTAAACCCTTCACAGCATTGTAGTGAATAGTTGTAGAAGACACACCACCTCAGGCACAGTAGCATTGTTGGTATTTGTCCAAATGTCAGGGTCTCTGCCAATGGTCCAACAGGTGAGAACCTCTAGTCAGGAGCAGTTCTCTGGTTACTGATTACTGAAAGGGCTAAAGCATGATGTATGGGCTGCAGTCTCTTAAGGTGGACTTAATGTTAGTATGTCTAATAAAGTCAGTAAGCACATATGCAGGATTACATTGTCTGAAACAACATCTCATCCTGTATGACAGGGGTGGCATGTTTGGAAGGGGATAACCTTTAACCTATATGTATAGAAATGTGCTCAAAAGACTTGCCATCTATCACTACAATTCTTGAAGACATTCTACAGAACAGATCAGGCCTGAGGAAGCCACACCCTGCCTGCTCTACTAATTCCCTAAAAGAATCTGCAGGTGTGAATGGCCCCCCTCCCGTGGTTTAGATCAATCTACAGCTTTGGCAGGTTCAGGCATTTACCGACTCATATCTGTCAAACTGTGAATGCTGAGTCGGGTGGAGGTGTGGCTGCTACCATCTGCACACTCAACTACCCAAGCCAACCATGCTATGAAAATCCAGTCCACATTACTATGGAAAAAGCGTATCTAAACTGTTGAGATTAAAAATACAATATCAAAAAAACTTTAATATGATGACGAGACGTAATATTCATATGTCTTCCGTGTAGAACCCGCCTCAAGGGAGAAATAAACGTGGCATGCTATTTTCTCATACATATGTAAGAGTAGTCACACGGAGGTATCGGCTAAAGGTCTCGAGTACCACTAATCTTGAGTATAAACTCATTACAGTGATTATTTGGTCTAAAGAATGTCAGGCAACTAGCATTAGCAGCTAAGATCTTTAAAGTTTTAACATGTTTCACTGAACTTTAAAATATGGGTTGTAATTGAGCCGTATAATTATTTTTATTATTATTGCAGGTAAGGCACCAGGTACAGGCTGACAGAGCTACAGACAGAGCCAATGGCCTAAATTCATTCATTAACAACATCCATGTCCACTTTAGTACTATATTACATAAAGCCAACAAAGCAAGACGATCACCAGGACAAAAGCACTTTACCGACAGTATGTCTAGGACATTCTCACACACAGTGCGGCAGACCAGGCAATACTAAATCACATTTTTAAATCAGGTATACCTTCCATAAGGGCACCTCTTCTCACCCATCGATGGAAACTGACCACCAAAGGACCAACGACTGACCAAGTAATCGAACAACCATGTGTGTCAGTTAGAAAGTGACTACTGACTAAAAGGACTAGAGCATGCATAAAAACATCATAAACTACATGTGTCTAATAAAGTTGGCAATGTGTGTGTGGCTCTAGATAAGTCTGGTACACATTCCAGCTCCAACACACATGCCACTACCATGTGGGTGTGATCCCTATGCTGATAATGATTGACACCTCAAACAGCATCTGGTCAGTGGCGCGGTGGTGGTCCCTTCACAACAAAGGATGCAGACAAAATCGTGCAGCAACAGAACTATCAGTGAAACATACAATTTACACTTTTACAGTGTCAAAGCACATAGACTGCAAGTCTTACTAAAACACAGAGACACAACATCTCACATTTCAGTGCCTTGAAAGGCTCCTGCTCGCCTGTCAGTGTCTAGAAGAATGTAAGTTTACATTTACATTTGCGGCATTTAGCTGACGCTCTTATCCAGAGCGACGTACATCAGCGCTTAGGTTGAAGAGGAGGAACTGACACAAAAAAGATCTCCCTGATAGTCATATTGCTATTTTTCTTGACATAACAAAGCTTTGTTATTTGAGTCTCAGTGCAACTAGAAAACTCACATACATATTTATACACACTTTAATCTAGCCATTTATATGGCCACGGTAAAATGAGATTCACAAATTCTGCCCCCAACTTCCCCAGATGGTGGTATGTCCACTGCAACTTCTGTTGGGCCCACCTCCCTCCGCTAAGACACAGAAGCTACAGTACAGTGCTGGTAGATTACATTTACAGCATTTAGCTTTAGTGGTGTACACTATATAAAGTATTGGGACACCTGTTTTTCCTTACTACCAATGAAGGGCAATCTTAATGTTTCAGCAAACCAAGACATTTTAGACAATGACCAACTCTCTGGACACAGTTTGGGGAAAAACGTACTCTAGTCCAACATGAATGAGTTCGGTGTGGAAAAACCTGACTGGCTTCCAGAGTTCTGATCTCCTGAACTCCAACACCTTTGGAATGAACTGGAACAGGGAATAAGAGCCTTCCAATAAGAATGGAAGCTGTGATAGTGGCGAAAGTGAGGGGGAGGGGTCTCCAAAGCCCCTGAGCTCGTTCTGGCTCTACGGAGGAAAAGAAAAGTGGCAAACACTGTTACGTCCCGAGGCTCTCCGGACGTAATCCTGCTGTGTATTTAAGTGTTTGGAGAGTTTGGAGAAAGAGTGAGGTTGTCTGAGAACTGGTGTGTGTGTGTTTGCGTGTGATTGTGGAGTGAGGAGTGTGAAAGAAGTGTGTGTTGACTTTGTTTGGTTGGTCAGGTTACTTTTACACATCCCCTGTCTCACCTCACGTTAGCATTCTTTTGTTAGCACCTCAGGTAAGTGGCGGACACCACCCTCTGTATTTCTCTTTTGTTTGGTTTGTAGAGTAGTGTAGTTAGCTTAGGGTGCCATTCGGGTCTAGATTAGTTTAGAGGTTTCACCATTAGATTAGGGACGTTTGGGTTTATTCATTTCTTTTCTTTGCTGTCGTCTCTAGACCCCTCCACTCAGTCTTGCACACTCGTGTTTATGTGGTTTACTCAGATAAACCAACAGATTGTTTCTGTACCTTTGAAAAATATCATACTTTATCTTCTTTGTTTGTATATAACATTGTCTTGCCACTATCTGTTACCACTTGTAAATATATTTGTATAATACACTATATTTTCGTACTAAACTTGACGTGTTTGTTTCTCATTGTTGCTCTGTGTGCAGGTTTGTGTCGTCCCTGTTCCATCAAAGAATCCTGATTAAATTCAGCCGTAACACCTTTACATGAGACTCAAACCGGCCATCATGTAACTATTGGGTCCTCCGGGTAGCCAGGGGAGGGGCTGCCTGCTGCAATGCCTGTTGAACATTTTTGCAGTCTGCTGGCGATTTCAGTGAACCGGCAGATATAAAACTGGCATTTAAATATCAATATCAGCGCGAATTGATGTCAAACTCGAGACTAAATCTTTAGTATCGATTAGTATCTGAGAATCGATTTTTTGGACAACAATACCGTATAGTGTATACTAAAACCAGCATGCATCAGTGGTTTATCAACAAGACAAATTATACTAGCAATAAAGTAAAATATGTAAATCCTATATGGAAAAAGGGGAAAAGATTATTTGTATAAAAAACATTAACACCACAAAAACATTTCCTCAGGGGATACACAAGTGATTTGCTGTGATATATTAGCTAATTTTGGTCCAAAGTAAGCCGTGACCCTTTACAGGACTTTAGAGGAAATATTGATTTGGATATCAAGAATTTCAACCCATTCTTTTCATGTTTAATGTCTCTAAAAGGTAGTTGCACTTTTTTCTTCACATTAAATGATTCATCCTAATTTAATGGAGACAGCTGGGAAAACACACAATGTTTTTAGTGTCCTACACACATTTTTTATGCATCAGTGTTCTTTACGGTCATTTTGATCCCTGGACAATTTAGCTGTATGTAAAACAGGACAAATGTTTTACACACATTTTTGGTTGTTATGGATGATATTAAGGGAACTGTAACATGTAATTTTACAATCTTCAGAAAACTTCCTTCTGCTTATGAACAAAATCACACCTGTAGGAGTGTGAGAACCACTTATAGATCACATGGCATTGGGAGGGCATTACGTGTGTGTAAGCATTATTTAGGTTGTCAAGAAAGAAACAAAGTATCTGGCACATAAACTTGGTTAGCAATTTTCAAGCATTTACCCAGTAGTTTAAACACTAAGCAAAAAGGAGGTTAGTAAATTAGAAGATAACATGATAATATTTTTGCTGATCAGTTAAAATGTGATTATTTTTATATTACTTATTTTATTATATTTATTATGTTTATATTACATTTTATTATGAAGTGAGAAACTTACTCTATTCACAGCTGAACGTATTATTTACATTCCTATAGTCTCTTCACATTCCATCACCCTTGACAGCGTTACTAGAGTTGCATGGAACAGATAGGGCACATGTTTAGTGATGTATAAAATCAATGTGTCTGAAAATGCTCCACATCCACCCTTGCATTGAACCACAAACCCAGCTAAAAGTGAGCACTTGGGCTCTTTCCAAAAGTTCACAGATGCCACAATATACAGGTCAAACAGGGGACAGAAGCCAGGACAAGAGGTGAACAGTTACTGTGTGCTGTCTCACAAAAACACAGCTGAATCACATACAAACAGATACAAAGCTATGTGCGTCACTCCAATTAAGCGCACAGAACATAGAGCCCAAAATAGAGCACAAAACACACCTATACCCAAAACAGCAGTTTGCTCTTCTTGCCCGATTGTATGTACTGAAACGATCTAGAAATCAGATAAATCTGTAAGAAACATACGAGAGAGGCTCAGAGAAGTAATGAGATGGCAGCATGCATTCTCTCTCTCTCTCTCTCTCACACACACACACACACACAGTGTCTACGGGTGGAGCCCAAGAGGAATAATGCAACACACACACACACACACACACACACACACACACACACACACACCTTCCACTGTTATTTTACATAAGCAGGGTGGTCGTCAGTGTGTGTTGTGCCTATTTATCAGTGAAGCGAAACCGACTGTAGGGCCAGTCAGTTGCAGTAAATTATTTATTTGTAAAAAAAAATAAAATAAAAAAATACACTCTGCATATATAGAAAAGATGGATGCACAGAATAGGAGGGAGAGGGAGAGAGAGAGAGAGAGAGAGAGAGAATTGCATGGTAATAATTGAGATGACAATGCATGACGGAAAAAAGAAAGTGGGGGAGCTGCCCAGCGCAGTACTCACAGAGCTTTCACAGAAAGAGAGAGGAGGGAAAAACAGGAATCAGTGCAGCATCAGTGCAGTCGTCCAGAGAGAAATCCGGCCATTTTTGTATACATCCGGATCTGAGGAAGGGCTCAAGCCCCCTCCAACCCCAAAAATCAAAACAAAACAAAAAATAAAACAAAAAGATCCATACAGAGAAAAAAGTAAAAGCAGATAGGAAAAGATGAGGTGTAAGCAAGAGAGAGAGCGCGTGTGTGTGAAAAATAGAAAGACGGGAGGGAGGGAGAGTGGAAATGGTAGGAGCATATTGGCTACGAGGGGGAGAGGAGGGGTGTGGACAGCCAATCGGAGAGAGTGAGTGAGACAGCGAAGAAGATCTTCCACGCTGGGGGTGAGCCCTTTATGTCGGTCTTGCTCTCGGTCACTGTGCTCTATTGGCCCTGAAATACAAGCATTTCCATTCAATAATAGATTTAAAAAAAAACAACAGCAGTAGTGTCCGGTGGGAGAGGGGGCCCTCACCTAGTGTTGAAAAGCCTGGGCACTTCTTAAAAGTGGGACTTTGAGAGATTAGTGCTTGCAGTGGAGATTAGGGAGAGATGCCTCTGCAAAATCCGCTCGGCCGATAAATCAATGGCTCCTCTTGTACGATGAAGGCTGATGGCATCTACAGTGTGATCATGTGAGCCACATTGTGAAAGAGGCTTTTGTTTTTAGAGCTGGGGTGGGGGGTACTTGATTTGCATGCACGGCCGCACCAAGGCATGGATCTTAATTGAAGGGGGTTGTTTGGAATCAGATGATGAGGAGTGCAAAATGCAAGATATGGCTACCATATAATGTTAGACATATTGCACTGACACGAGACTAAACAGAGCCAAGTTATGTAACAGCAAGAGCACACACAAGCAGCAGCTTGGAAAAGCCAGACGAGAGGGGGGGACATATTTAACACACTAAGCTTAAAATAACCCCCTATCTAGCAGAGTGGAAAGATTCAAGCCGAAAGAGCAGCTGGTTCTAGCAGAGCAAAGGTGTAGCCAGGGTTTGGATCTGAGGGGGTGGGGCTGAGCCTCAGCCAGTAAAAAGAAAGATTGCATGCTGATGGGGGAGGGAGGCGTGGCTCAGGCTAAAGGCCTGGATCTCATTGTGCGAGCAAGCCATGTTGCCATGGAGACTGCATCCAGAGCAGCAGAGCCGAGATGGCTGCCTGCCCCTTACTGCTGCCCTCCCTTCTCTCATATTCGCTCGTGTACTAGTAGCCTGGAGCATCAGCCAAGAAAAGCAGGCAACTGAAAATCTCATGGAAGGTGTTACAATAAGTGCAACAAAAAGGCATTCTTTGAGAGAGAGAGCACGACTTACAGGCCCAAAAACATTGAAAACTGAAATGCACACAAGGCAACTCCTTTTCCCCCCCTGCCTCAGCATTCGTTCATTCTAAATAAAAGAGGGCGATTTGGAATCACAATTTATTTCACGCTAATCTTTTCATGGGTATCAGTACTTAAAGAATACTGAAGAACATGTTTTAGAAGAAGGCAGTTCATGTCTGTGTATGCTTGTACTACAACAGCTGCATTTTGTGTTCTTAAAAAAACAAAAAAACAAAATGAAACCATAACAAAACATCAAGACACATTTGGTGTATCATCAATTTTTGTCCTCAAATATTGTGAAATTTACATTGACAAGCCACTTTAACAGGTACAGAATAACTTACTAACATAGGAACGGCTCATTCTCAGCACGGTCACGACACAGAGATGTTGAGAAACAGAGCATGTGTGTTTGTTGCCTAGGTCCACTTTTCAGAAGTTATAGATGACTGTTCAACTGATGCTTCATTAGTCCTCCTCTAGGCCTTGGTTGGATATATTTAGTTCTGTTGGGGTTATTTTCAGCTCAGCAGACAAACACTAAGAGTGTTTAACGTTTAAGAGTCACTGCTGCGCTGAGAATGATCCAACCGATTAATGGTGACGATATGAGGGTAGTGATGAAAGGGGGTTTATCAGTGTATATTTGCCATGTTACCCACATCTAACTTTACTTTCACAGGTTATACAGACATTTCTTCTCTTGTTTATTCTACATCAAGAAGTTCTACCAATCATCTGTAACCCACACTTACTCTGTATAGCAACATCAACAGTGTTTCAGGGCATTTACCACCCTCAGAGCATCAAAACAGTCTTATTGCACCAGCAGTTGGCATTCAAAAGCACTGCTGATCACAGGAGTCGGTGGATTTTAGTGCTTGGCTGGCTTTGTTTGCTTTAATGAGCCTATTGTATTCCAAAGAAGTTTAAGATTAAGGCTCATTTCAAAGCTTTGCCTCTCCTAATCATCTCTGGCTCAAAGGTCATTTGCAGCAGTAAAACCAAAAGCCTCCCGGCTGTGTCTTGCTCTATAGTCACACAAGCATTGTGAAGAGACAAGTATGAATTGCATTTACATACTGTTGTCCATAATGCAAATACAGACAGCACTGATCTGAGATCAGGTATTGAAATTGGGCTGATATATATATATATTAGAGAATTTTTTTAATCTAGATTAATCTCACTGTAATCTTGAGATTAATCTAGATTAAAATGCCCCC
>JBBPDC010075574.1:0-10490 GCA_037974485.1 Hemigrammopetersius urotaenia
AAGGGTAATGTATTAAACTGAGTTCAAAATGAAATTAAAGTGATCTGGGAGAACATTTGGAGGCATATGTGTGGTTTACACTATAAAAATAGGCATTGGGATCATTTTGGGGGGCAAATGAGCCATTTTAAGATAACAACAGTAGTGGTGTAATAAATAATACAAAATAAATAAAATAATAATATCTATCTATGTATCTATCTATGTATCTATGCGGATACGTATCCTCGGGGTGGTGGTCGTGGGTTGGAGTGGTTTGGGTTGGGTTGGGGGTGTGTGTGTGTGTGTGTGTCCCAAAGCCTGACATGACTGGTCCCCAGGACAAATAAGTTTGAGAAACGCTGCCTTAGAGTACACCCACTCTGTGTTTTTGAAAAGGCAAGAAAGTTTTCCAGTGATTATGGTTAATATTTGGGCTGTTTCTGTTTTAATACACTATTTTGTTAAAATGCACTTGAATACTTGTTTTATGAGAGAAGATATTTAATTATATAAAATTTCATCCATCTTACTTTTAGGCTATTCAGTGGGGCCAAGTAAAATATTTTGTTTCAAGTTATATTTTATATTGTGCATTGTCTGATTGCTAAATAAATATGTTCATAGTTTAACAGATTCTTTTAATAATTTAATAATTTCTTTTGCTGTTTCAGTTTCGGATTTCGGTCAAGCGTTTCCTCATTTTTTCGGTTTCGGTCAAAAAAAATAATTTCGGTGCATCCTTCTTGAACCCAGCACTCTCCACCAGAACCCCAAGAAGCTTGGCGAGGTCTGATGTGGATGGTGTCTCTCAGACAGTAGCCTTTGGATGTCGGCGACCACACACTGTGACTCTGAATCGACCGGCCTTTAACCAATCCTTTCCACCAATCACAGTGCGCCACACACAGAGCTCCTAATGAGCACAGCTGAGGAGACTCAAGCACTCACGCTGCTCCTGCCTGAGCTCTAAGCCCGGAGCACTCTGAAATAAACTAAAACCCTGAACATAAAGTGACTGGCTTGAAGGCTGCCTTTAATGGCAGCCACCCACAAACGTCACAT
This sequence comes from Hemigrammopetersius urotaenia, assembly GCA_037974485.1. Classification (NCBI taxonomy): domain Eukaryota; kingdom Metazoa; phylum Chordata; class Actinopteri; order Characiformes; family Alestidae; genus Hemigrammopetersius; species Hemigrammopetersius urotaenia. The sequence continues at coordinate 1,045 of JBBPDC010075574.1, forward strand.
AAACATGACCTAACAGGAGTGCTTTGGCTAAATTATTGCCAAATAAATACATTATTGTCAAGGAAATATACAGTTATATAGTAATTAGGCTGTTGTTGTTGTTATTATTATTATTATTATTATTATTATTATTATTATTATTATTATTATTATTATTATACCTATGCCTATAAGAACCAAGAAACCTTCTTTTTTTTTGATTTTTTTTGTTTTATGTTTATTTTAACTACAATTTTTTAAACTGCCAAATGGTGCTGAACGTGCAAACTGACTTTTAACATGAATTAAATTACATGTCTAATCCCACAGGGATTATTTGGCACAAAAAAATTTAAATCAATATTTTAATGTGATGGGTGTGCTTTCTCACCACTAACCGGTCAAAACGAGGAAGACACAGAGAAACTCAGAGCGTGTTTTCTGAGTTCAGCCTGTTTCTGTCCTTTGTTTTCGTGGCTGTCAGTTGAGAAAAAGCGGTCTCGCACATATACGTGGAGTGGAAGGGCAAAATCGTTTTAACTGCCATCTCACTCAGCTGGGTATATTCCTCATAGCATGAGAGTCAGAACTCGGACAGGGACAGCCGGACGAAACTCCACAGTAACCCTGCATCGCACGAAAGCTCCAAAAGTTTATCCTGGACCACAGGTGAACATCACTCATCTCTGGATTGGCGAACGGGTCTCGTACCCATTGCTTTTTCCATGAGATGGGATTTTGAAGGGAAGTACAAATCGAAATGATGCAGTGTTTCTGTAAGGTGTTGCACGATCACTGATCCACACCCTCATCAGCCAGAGATAAACAGACAGCTCTCGTAATGCGTGTGTCCGTGAAAAGTTTGGAGTGAATGAGACAAAGGGCGGGAACGCTGAACATTCTAGAATGCTGAATCAAGGGGCAGGCCATGAAGTCGAGGGGGCAGACTGAATTTTTATTGGCGCAGAAGTGAGGCCCATAGTTTGAGAAATGCTGCATTACACCATCAGCAACTGCAAGATGATGACAATTACACAGTTATAATATGGCTTCACAGAGTAGTGCCCCACCATATTTGAATTTGGTTACTATAACATTAGGCAGGCTTCATCACAATCTTTTAAATATTTGTATTCAAAACATATTATAATTGAAAACAGATTCTACTTAAATTAGATTCCGATGCAGGTTGGATGGGAGGCTGTTACTGAGTCAACACTACACTACGCATTCATTATGTATATGTCAGTTACTAACTTCTTATGTAGGCAGTTGTGTCCTGGGGTGTGGCTGGATCAGAGGAGCTTTCTCCAGGGATGCCCTCAGCTACAGAGGTCGACCAACGCTTTGGCTGAGGGCCATCTCTTCAGCCTCTGTAAGGGGTGTTGGTGGTGGACCCCCACCTGTTTTTCTGGCCTCTGCCTTTTTCCTATTAGCTAATGGAGGAAGGTTGTGCACATATCCGGTAAGCACTTATGTGGACACTTGCAAAGACATTTCAGTACTGCTTTCACTGATATTACATACTGGCACTACTAAGATCCAGACATGCTTTTGCCTTAGATCAACTAATCACAGGTATAGATCCACTGAATGATGTTAAGTAGAGCCTTCAAAACCTCCCAATGGTCTGTAATGAAATCATACCTACCTGTTTGGACTATATTTTTATATTTCATTTTCAATTGCTGCCAATTACGTATTATCCCTGTTGGGTTGCTCCTATTTCAGCATTCAACAGCAAATGCACACAGACAGACACACACAGACACACAGAGGGACTACATACATGGCGTAAAGTATGACAGTTGTACAAGGACACTTGTAACACTTCTTAAATGACTTTCTCATCAGTACTCACGCCAATTTTCTGTCACGCCTGCTGATGGTATTAAGCGACTGTCATTGTATTGCTTTTTTTCTTGAATATGTGTTCATAGTCTGCATATGAGCTCATTAAGAGCTCCAGCACCAAGACGTGCGAGTCTTTTTGTCTCCCGTTGCCATGGTGCATCATTTGATGTGCGTTCCATTGATGATGCCTCTTTACGTGCACGTGCTCTAGTCGGGGTTGATTTAACTCAGGGTTGCATGAACTAAAAGTTATCACGTGTTCTGAAACCGAAAACTCTGAGTTTGACAGCTCAGAGTTAGTCAACCCGGAGTTTGGGTTTAAACTCCGAACTTCCTAACCCTGCTTTCTGAAACAATGACCGTAGGGGTGTGTGTGCGCATGTGTGTTTGTGTGTGTGTGCGTGTATGCGTGGAGTCCCAGCCACATGCCCACAGATCCCAGGAAAGGCTTTGGGTACCTGTGACATTCTGAGAAGTCCCTGAAGATTTCTTTACATTTATTGAATTATTTAAGTGTGCAATGTCAAAAATATCTTTGCTTTTAACGGTGTACTGAGTGGTCTGTATCTTTGTGTTGTCTTTTATTGTTGCTGATAGTCTTGAATCCTGTTTTTGGTTTTTGACTCTGTTTTGGCTTTTTGGATCATGTTCTGTCTTGTCATTATGATACTGTTTGACACTCATATACGTGAATTGTATTCAAGATTATTGTTATGACCCGTTGTCTGGCCAAACCACAGACTAGCGGTAGAGAAAAGAGAGTCCACAACACGAGTAACGTGCGGTTTCAATATACTGCGGTTTATATAATAGTCTATGTACAAGTATATACAACTGTTTACATATATTTACAACACCAAATATATATACAACCCGTACCCTATATACACGAACTGGACAAACAAAGCTAAAGTGGAACCTCAAACAACACCAAAGGAATGAAAATTAACAATAACCCTACACCTACCTATCTACAACTTACCTACTTTAATAAAGGTGGTGTCTGCCTGAAGCCCACAAAAACAAGTTTCCAAAGTAAAAAAAATATATAGTCCAGGTAGATGATCAAACAAAAGAAACAAAGAAACACTACAAAAAGCAAAGAAGCAAAATAAGTCTCACAGACCAAAACAAGCTTCTACTAACTACAAACCAAAGTGTCTCTAAAGTATCAAACAAAAGAAATAATAATCTTTATGAGGTAACCAAAACAATCTTTCAGACAAGCGTGACTAACAAAGTGTGCTCTCTCGACTCAGGTCTGCTCTCAGGATCTGCTGATCAGGGGGGTATTCCAGAAAGCAGGTTATGTGACATACCCGGGTACGTTCAAGGGTACATTAGTGGATAACCTCAACTTCCGGTTCCAAAAACGGAGGTAACTTTCTGGTTAGGTATGAAACCATAGCAACATACTCTCTGAAGATAACCTGCTCGGTAGCAGGTTATGTTCCGGGGTAAGTTTGTTTCAGAAGGTAACTGAGCCTGCCGTGCTCTTTTGATTAAGGTCCCGTGGACGTGGAGGCACAAATTATATGAGTTTTTTATTCTCTGGGAGAGTTATAAGACGGCGTATTGATGTATTTTCACTTTCTAATGATTATTTGAAAGAGCGTTATTGGTTTTCAAGAGAATCGTTCATTTATTTAACACATCTCTTGAAATCGCATATTGCAAACGTCACAAACCGCAGATTTTTTGCGCTTAACACAGAAAACATTGTGTACATATCACTTTTTTGCGTCAGGGCATTTTTTGTACAATGTGGACGATGCAGAGCATGTGGGAAAGGCAACTGTGTGTAGAGCCGTTCGCACAGTATGTCTGGCACTTAAACACTTCTTACACGTTTGTACAGTTCCCTGGCCATAAACCTCCTCTTATTAAAGAGGAATTCCACAGAGTGGCAGGTTTGTGCTTTGTAGTAAAATCTATGATGCATATTTAATATGTTGTCATACTATTTATATATATATATGTATTCATCCTGCATCCTTCTATTTCAGGGTTTCCAAATGTAATTGGGTGCATTGATGGCACCCACATTCCTATTAAAGCTCCTTCGATAAACGAGGGAGACTATATTAGTAGGAAATCTATTCAAAGTATCAATGTGCAGCTAACAACTTGATTTTGTGTCTTAAATTTTTTTACTTCTTAAAATCAAACTCTTTTTCCACTAACTATAGGTAACATATGAGGCTAAATGGCCAGGATCTGTGCATGATGCCAGAATTTTCCGCGAGTCATCATTATGCCAGACATTTCAGCAGGGCATGGATTGTTTTATACAATGTTTTTTTGTTCCTTTTACTATATTTGTATTGTGCACTTGAATCATTACAGGACAGTTTAATGGGTACTTGCTGGGAGACTGAGGATACCCTTGTCTGCCCTATTTAATGACACCCTGAACCTGATCCTGGACCACAGACACGCTTTAACCTGGCTCTCAGCCGAACACGGGCCAAGGTGGAGATGACCATAGGGATTCTCAAGTCTAGGTTTCAGTGTCTGTGTGGGCGCTGGGTCAGTCCAGAGAGGGCATACGACATCATGGTGGCTTGTGTTGTACTTCACAACGTTGCCACTATAAGAGGAGAGAGCCGCCCTCCTTGTATTGAAGATGGCCCAGAGGAACCCCTACAGACTTCTGCACACAACAGAGATGGAAGATTTTTGAAAGACAGGATTTGTCAAAATTACTTTTATTAAATTGGGTCCACTGGTCTGCTGTGCAGTTCGTTTCTTTAATGCCTGAAAAAACATGAAAAGTAAAAAGAAATTAAATGTGTGTTGTATTTTTTTACATTGCTTTATATACACAACACTTTTACTGCAAAAGATTAATATCCACACAAGTTCTCACCTTAAGGTGATACTCTAGTAATTCAACTTCTAGTGTTGGATGGGGAATGCCCCCGTTCCCCATCCACGTCGCACCCCCACTGTCCTTGTGGCCGGGCCGACTCCCCGTCAGTCCGGGCAACGCGGGTGTGGACCGCAGGGCTTTGTCCTCGCCCCACGGTCCGGGTCCTTCTCCGTGGGACCCCACAGTGTCCTTGGTGATACCACCACCACCTGGCAGGCCTTCAGCTGGTAGGGTGCCCTCAGTCCCAAAGTCCGGGCTCAGCAACCCAAGCCCTACTGAGCACCCCACGCAGTCAGACATGCAGCCCCCTACAGGAGGCTGGACGGGCCCCTCCTCGGGCCCCACGCCGACAGACCAGCAGCCCCCTCCTCGGGCCCCACGCCGACAGACCAGCAGCCCCCTCCGGGAGGCTGGACGGGCCCCTCCTTTGGCCCCTTGCTGGCAGACAGCCAGCCCCCTCCAGGAGGCTGGACGGGCCCTTCCTCGGGCCCCTTGCTGGCAGGCAGTCAGCCCCCTCCAGGAGGCTGGTCAGGACGCTCCTCGCGCCCCGTGTTGGCAGGCAGGCAGCCCCCTCCGGGAGACTGGACGGGCCCCTCGCCGACAGACAGGCAGCCCCCTTCAGGAGGCTGGGTAGGGCCCTCTAGCCCTAAACTAACCCCCTCCAGCCCCCACCCACCCGCCCCTAGGTTACTACGCCCCCCCCAAATAATATATGGGTATTTTTTCGGTCTCAGTCTGCCTCTCTAGCTGCTCGGCCTGTTGGAAAATGGCCGCTAACCCCCCCAGAAACCCCACCAACCAGGCCATTTCTGGGGACAGGGGACAGACAGGGGCTTCTAGGCTCACGGGGCCTGGGACAACTGGAGCGGGACCTACAGGACGGGGCCTACAGGGCCAATAGGGCTATAATGAGCGGGGCCTACGGGAGTGGGGCCTACAGGGTCAAGGGCTACAACCTCTGGCGCTACACAGACAGGGGCTACAAGTGACAGGGATAGTAATTTATTAAGTCATAAAATGAAAATCATAGTGGTAAACTTACATTTCACCATGTTACATGTGGTGCATGGTGTGTGTGATGAAGTGCCCCTGGAATGCCAGCAACCCCTGGTCGCCCTTTATTAAAGGACAGAGCAGCTCCTCAGATGGGGTGAGGGGAGGTGGTGGTGGGCCCCCGCCAGTTAGATCGGCTTCAGCCTCCTTTCTATTAGCTACATGACAGAAAGAATATACTACATCATGTTTAATAAATCGTTCTGTAATTGTGTGATCAAATATTACATTTTAGCAGAATCTTTTTTTGTCTCATTTTGACTTGGCTCAAAGTTCTTCTGGCCCCAGAGGGATTACACCTTATTAATTAAGAAACCATATATTCCTATTCAATATACATTGTTATTTTAACCTAAAGAAATGATTTAGTGATTTCACAGTCAAAAGGATGTGGAAGGGGTGTTTAATTATTTTGCATTATAATAAAAGGGGAGGCGATATCAAATTTGCAATTTAATTTTTTTACATGCATTTACTCTGTGTTTTTTGCCAAGCCAACTCTCTTTCTTTAGCCGATGCTACCATATTGCTTTTTTCACTACTATTTGCTTTATTTCTTCATCTGCATGCATTAAAACCTCCAACTCCGCCTCTGTTGAGTATGCCGCTCTCTTTTTTCACTTTGATTCGTTGACTCGTGAAATCGGCGATCCATTGGAAAGGTCTTTGTGTCTGCACCGTGAGCGTGCGTTTACTCTGGGTAACCAACAGGAGGTTGATTAAACTTACTCTTCTCCGTTGTTTTGGAACCAACATACTCATGGTATGCGGGTTTGGGGTTTATCAACCCAGAGGTTAGGATTTACCAAATGGTAAGTTAACCCAGCTTTCTGGAATACGCCCAAGGGTTCTCTTTGTTGATTACAGCTCCACCTTAAACACATTCATCCCCCAAAACCCACAAACTGACCACACTCTGCCTGCTTCTCACCCTCTGTGACTGACTCCAGGACCTTTTTTACTCCAGGACCTTTTCACCCAGCATCACCACAAATACTGGCATTCCACAGGGTTGTATCCTCAGCCCTATCATCTACACCCTGTTCACTTATGACTGTTTCACCTCCAACAAAGTATATAGTTGTTTTTTATGAGTTGGTCTTGTCCAAGCAGGAAGGGATGAGCACTGACCCAAACTGCAAAAAGTGTGGGTTTATTGGCAGGGAACACATCACATAAAAGGATAGGTAGACAGGAGCAGAGGCACAACAACCAGTTTCAAAAACTAAATTGCTTAGCCTAACCTCGGCATTTGTGTGTGGACAGCAAATAATGACAAGTGCTTTGTATCTTTAAAACTTTGAATCTTGTTGTCAAGGGATATCTTGACATTACTGGCAGTTGTAGATGTGTTTGTAGACATTATGACAAACTAAACACCAGAACATAAAAATAAAGGACCTGGTGTGGCCACTGCGTCCTAGTGTGGTGCCATCTTGGATCAATCATTGTATGGTTTCGCTCACATACTTGGCCAATAAACATGATTCTGACTCTTACAGCACTGTAGAAGGCATTATGCTTATGAAGAGCACACATGGACATTAAGCTGACTGTGAAATTATGAGCACATGTCACTGAAGAAAATGGAAAATCATTGTGTGTCTGATTACGGGGTCTTATGTAGGTCTACTTTTCCCCTCTCTTTGCTCATTTCATGCTGCTTTATATAGTGTTTTGACTTCCATTGTATGTGACAGTCTGTCTTCTCTCTATCTTTCTCTCTTCAGATGCTCCCACAGCAAGAATGGGAACACAAGAGAAGTGCCTGTGTATCACAGGTCAGTTGCTTTGTGTACATTTCATTCAGTTCTCCCTGAACTTGTATTCTGAGAAACTTATTTCTGACAGTAGGAGCAGAGGCAGCAGCTTGAAGAAACAAGTTCTGAAAGAATATTTACTGAATGAATATTCTTTAGAATCATACTGTGATGCTGTCGCAAAATATGTGTGCAATTGGTGTTATCTTTTCATAAACTCTACAGAAATGAGAAACCAACTGATATGTGTAGCATGGAGGATACTTTGATCTGAAAACACTCCCTTAAAGAGTAAAGATTCCCACCAGAATCCACGTTCACATTCACACACAAGTAATGGTATGAAACGTGAGTACTTACGGTCACAGAGTGACATTGAAGACTGAATATGGAAAACTGGGTGGACCCAGAGCATGGTACGCAGCTGGTCCTGGAAGGTGACAGGGTTAATCCGGTGAGTTATCTTGAAGGGTCCAATGAAATGGGGGGTGAGTTTCCTGAACTCTGTGTGTTGGGGTTTTGTAGAAAGACAAACCCTGTCACCAACATTGAACAATCGCCGATGCTGGGTCATGTATCTTTCGCTGGCCCACTGGATGCCAGTGCGGGGTCCAAAGCCGCCAGCACCAGCAGACCAACAGTTGGACTGATGGTACATCAACCTCCCTTGATGGTCAAACATCAGAGGTTGGAAACTATAGCATGACTCAAATGGACTGAGTCTGGTGGCAGATACATTTTTGAAGTTATGGAACAGCTCAGCCTAGATGAGGCAGTGGGTCCAGGAGCACTGCCGATCCACCCCTTAGCTTCTCAAAAAGCACTCAAGCTGTTGGTTGGTCTGCTCTGTCTGAGCGATCATCTGAGGGTGGTATCTTGATGACAGACTGCAGGAGGTGTCATCAGGATACCAACCTGAAGAGGGCAGAAGATCTTCCAAAACTTGTATGTGAATTGGGGCTCTCTGACTGAGTTGATGTCTTTGGTAGGCTTGTCACGATACTGAAATTTCAAACTCAATACCGATACTAAAGGTCGTACTTGATACTCGATACTACAGGGGGAGAAAAATTTCACAGGTACTTTCTAAACAAAAGAATTAAAGTGTGAGTAGACAAAAAAATTTTTTCTTTGTCTTCTCAAAATTGTACAGCATCTTTGGGTATTTTGAAAAGTGCTTTACAAAATAAATGTATTATTATTATTATAATTAGTCTAGTCAAGTTTCAGTCAACTAAATGTCTAAGCATTTTAGTCTTATTTTAGACAGAATTATCCACAACAATTTTCGACTAGTTGTAGTCAGTTAAAGTTGTATTTTAGTCTCTTTTTTAGTGATGCAATTCTATTTAACCCAGTCAATATACTGTAGTATATAGTATAAGTATAGTAGATAGTATAATAGACCAAATCTACATTTTCTTTGTCAAAACTATTTCACAATTCAAACAAGGTTATCTTATTATTATATTATTGTTACCTTATAGACGCAAGAATACCATTTCAGAAACGGAAGACACTCTGATTTGAATTTACATAATTTATTTTGCCAACCAAACACGTTAGAACTTAGAGGTTCACGCACATACACTTAAACAAAATAAATAAACAAAAGAACATCTGTCATGGCTGCGGGGGTGATGCTGCCGTGATTTACCCCTGGAATTACAGGCAGGCAGGCAGGCATCCATGATCGTGCTTTTTTTATTAAAGCAAAACATGAACGAGAACATAAACCTGGCTCGATCACCGACACACAGAAAACAGAGATTAAATGAGGTGATGGACCGACACTGAGGTCCATCTCACTGGAACTTAAATACACACAGGACACCACCAATCATAGAACATATAATAATAATAATAATAATTTTTATTTATATAGCGCCTTTCCAGAGCTCAAGGTCGCTTTACAGTAGGTATGGAGG
>JBBPDC010075584.1:0-10490 GCA_037974485.1 Hemigrammopetersius urotaenia
AAGTGTTTTATACAGCCAGAAGTTTGGATTGTTGAGTGAAAATAGTTTTGTGGCATGTATGTGCTTGTTTTTTTCCCTACACAATTAAACATTTGAATGAATATCTTCTGAGAGGGGCGATTCCATACTTTTTGCCAGGGGTTGTACATGTGGGGCTAGTGGACCACTATTGACATTTCATTAAAAGGAAAAAGAGTGGGTCATAGCCGAGTCCTTGGCTCCTTATTTGATCTGGAGGGTATATTTGGAGACAGTAAGGTGTTGTGACATACAGGTTCTGTTTCCAGCTGGAGCGATGAATGTGCCTGTTGTGGAAAAAGCCCCAAGAAGGGCAGCGGTCAGACCTCAAAGTCAATTCACTGTTTTGACTTCTGGTTGCTGAGCCAACTAGAGCAGAACACATTCTTGAAGTAGCTTTGTAAATAACATTAGCAGCGCCACTGAACTGTGCAGTGAAGCATTCCCCAGCAGTCACCGATAGTATCTGAAGCCTGTCTGCATCTCATCTGGAACGCCTACGTGCTCTTAGCTGACTTGCGTAGTAGTCCATGTTTACAACAATAGTTTGTTTAGAATAATGATCTCCTGTGTTATTTCCATGATACATAAAACAGTGTGTTGTAGCCAGACAGTGAGAAAAGGTGAGATGAAGTTTAACCAAACCTTATTTGTGCTGAGTAGCTCGTCCAGAGTGGAAACCACACTCATTAAAATCACACTCGTAGGAGAAAATCATGTCAGGAGATAAACTGGAGGAGCAGTGATGCTGCATCAAGTGGCGGCAGTCCAAAGTGTGGTCTCTTCCATAAGCAGAACAGCAGTGACAGCACTGAGAGGGGTTTTGGGTATTCAATGTGTCTCAGACAGACAGATGTCTCCGACCTCCTTCTGAAGCGATCTGATTTAGATCTGGTTTAAATGCGTCCCAGGTGCATTAACATCTGCATGTTTAATCAGCCCAATATAGATACTCAAGACACTTGAAGTGAGCAAGTGTGAACAGGGTCCAACTAAAGTGACTAAGACTTCTTTGAAGGTCTGGAGTGCACTTTTGTCACTCCACAGACTGAACCAACAAATACTAAATACCAGTACAATTTCACAGTAATGTTATGAACTGTTTTTGATCATTAGGATGAGCCAGTAGCATGCTTTCATGTCAAACCCTTAACTCTAGGCTTGCCGTAGGTAGATCACATGGGAAACATATATGTCTATGCGGAAAACACAACAGAAAATAAAGAAATAAACTAAAAAATATGAATAAATGATCATAAAAAAATACCAACCCAATAAATAAATAAAGATTCTTGTCAAGATCAAGTTTCTCTACTCAGACTCAAAGCATGCGCTCCATTAGCTAAAGAATGATAGTAGCAGAGATCTTTGTGATAAATGTACACGTTTAGTAGAGCTTTTAACCATCTGTGTGGGGAAAAATTCCCAAGAATAGGATGAGACCCTGTCTGAGCTGAAGTGGCGCAGTCCAGCCCATTTGAGGCAGTGGACACAGGCAGCAACATACAACTGATGTGGAGAGCTCATGGCCTTTCACTACAGCCAGTCATGCCAGCTGAACTGCTCGATGAGGATGATGTCCAGGGAACTGCCAGTTGTGATCAATGACGTCTGGCAAAGGATGTCGTGTCACTAGTCATGAGACAACATTCACCCTCCTCCAGCAGTGATACAGAATGAGGTCAACCTGTTTCTCTCCTTTGCCACAGTCTTGGCTTTCAGTGCCATGCCCATTAATCTGTGCTATCTTGGGACACTGGCAACTGTATAAACTTCAAGGGAGCATGAATCGAACTCTGCTGTCGATTTGCTTTACAGTAGCATTTTTCGACAAGGCAGCATCAGAACACCCTGCTTCAGTGTAGCATTTCTCAGTGTTAGATCCTGACTGTATAAACTGGCTTTGTGCACCTACAAAGATCTACCCATCTATCTAGGCTCTTCTCAATTAAATAAAATATGTTTTTCTCGGATTATGTATATCATTTGCCTATTTCTCATCATAGTCAGTGCTAAACTGATATCGCATTTGTAATAGATTTGTTGGACTCAGAAGGTAATCTGTTAGATTATATGTCTTTTATTGAAGAAATATAAATCAGGTTTTGCACTAAAAGAATACAGGCAGGTTTGTCATGCAATCCCATTGGACAGTTCATCTACGACATCATGTAATATTCAGAAGTTAAATCAGTGTCGCCAAACTTAAAAACTGGACATTTTTCCAATCTAAATGATAGTCATCTAAATGATAGTAAATGTAATAATATTTTTAAATGTATTATTTTACATAACTCCTGAGTATAACTCGGGAAAACATTTTCATGTATTGAGGTTCAGTTGATTATGGAAAGGGTCTTTTCTAAATTGGTTAAGAGGCTTGTATCCCCCCAAAATGAAAGAAATTAAAAATATATATCCGTTCGCAGACTTTCTAAAAAAAATATTTAAATTTCATGTGGATCTGTGTTCGTTTTGTGATTCAACTTGTGAAACATTACAAAAACTGACCTCCCTCAGTTTGACAAATTTCATATTATTTTCTACACAGACAACTTCCATCTGTTTCTGATATAATTGACATTCTCTTAGGTAAATACCATATACACTGTAGCAAACAGCAAACTGTCTTTTACATGCTTTATTAATAATACTTCATATCACTTAAGAAAATGAAATCGGGGAGTATATATATGTATACATCTAGTTTTATAAACAAAACAAAAAGTTCGTCAGCGTCCTCCAGTCCAGCAGGGGGAGCAGCTGCGGCGTTTGCGGTGAAAAGTGGGTTGCTGTGGTAACGACTCCCCGCCCTGATACCCTGAAAAACACGGGGGCTTCATGTATAAAGTCTGAGATGGTCTTGTTTACTAACTAACTAACGTTAAAGCCGAGAGGGGGGTGACTCCAGTCGACAACCTGGACCCCTAGAAAACATCATTCCCGTGTGTTTCTATCAACAGGATTTACTTGAGGACCATTTTGGATTCTAGAAACCTTTTTCTTTTTGCTGGAGACAAGTTGTGTTCTAACTAGAGCACTGCCTGGTTACTTGAAGGCTTACCTAGTGCACACTTGTAGAGGCTACTATGATCTAGTGGACTTAAGCGGTGTGTACTTTTATTTCTATAACTTGTAAAAAGCGCATTCATGTTCTAGAGCTCTGACTAAAGCATACGTGTGATCTTGTGGGCTTAAGTGATGTGCACTTTTGTTCTACATCTTACTAGTCAATACCTGTGATCCAGAAGGTTTAGCTGGTATATACTTTACTTCTAGGAATGCAAAGCTAGAAGTCTATGGCCCTTTAGTGAAGCACATTCTGATATTTATGAAGATACGGATGCTGTTAAGCCGTTTTAAGATTATATCAGGCAGTGCAGTTGCCCTTGTCCTGTCTCCTGAATTTTGCCCGTTTTATTAGATTGGAGATGTCGGCAATAAACAGCCTTGTGCCTGCTCGGTTCCTCACGCTGACCGCACACCTTGTTATTGTCATCACCATCTTCTGGTCACGGGTAAGACTCCTCTGTCTACTGAAGTCAGGTTGAATGTGGTGGGTTGTGTTCACCCTGCCCTCTCCATTCACCTGATTTCTACTGTGTTTTTCAGGACAGTAATGTGAGGGCCTGCTTGCCGTTGGACTTCACTGAGGACCAGTACAGGACAGAGGACATTCGGTAAAAACAGACATGAGCACCAGTGACTTATGCACTGCTCTGTGTTTTCTAACTTAGATAAGTGCATGTTGGAAGATTCTCTCTCTCTCCCTTTCAATTTTTTTCTTCTGCTCTGTAGTTCTTGCTCTCTCTCTTCACTCTCTCATTCTCTCTCTCTATCTCTCGCTCTTGCTTGCTTACATTTTTTCTCTATCTGTGTCCTTCCCTCTCTCTGTGCATGTTGGGAGTATTGTGGGAGCTTGTAAGGGTGTGTTTTGAGAGGGTTTCTATTTGGTGTGTTTTCTGTACATTTTACAGATTTTTGTGGCATTAACTCCAGTTTTCAGTACGTTTTTTTGGTTTAGCGCAGACATATAGTGCATTTTTTGTACTTTTTTTTGCATGGGGTTATTCATCAGCTGATGGCACATACCAAAGAAAAGCCCATGCATGAATTACAGTACAGTCTATACAGGGGTAACAGCGATATTTTACATTCCAGCACTGCAGGAGACTACAGTTCAGTTGAAATTGAACAGTGAAATTATAGTGTTTTTGGGAGCATATTTGGGGGCATATTTAGACTTTATTTACACTATAAAAATACAAAAAAATAAGCATTTTTTTTTACCACATCACAAATTACTGTACTTTCAAAGTATCTGTCCAATTGGCTGAAGGAATCTATGGACACCATTATTCATGTTAATCAATCTTACTGTGTGTCTGGGCATAGGATTATGGACAGTAGTTTTATTCTGTAATGGAGCTGTCTGGGAGGGATGTGACTTGGGTTTAGCATCAAGAGAGAAAGCGTTCAATGGAGTGACTATATGTATCTTTTTAAAACTTTGGGAGCATTTGATTTAATGGGTTAAGTTGCTATATAAGGGGGTCTCTGTGATGCTGAAGATTGGGACAGCTATGCTACTCTATTGAGGTTCCTATGTCTATCAGACAGTGTTGGCCCATTTCAGGGCAGCTATATAACCTAGCCACAGAACCAGTGTTGTGCAGGTTGAGGACTGGGCTACAGCTTATAGCACTTTCTGCATATGCAGACGATGTGACAGTTTTTATTGGGTGGAACGAATATATATAGGTTTTATAGAGGAGTTTATAAATAAATGGCAGGGCTTCTTCTGTGAAAGTGAACTGGACCAGGGCAGGCCTGAATGAATGTGTTTTTAGGAAGTAAAGAATATCAGGAGAATAACTGGGAGGGAGCAGTGGAGAAAGTGTATGCCAAGTTGTTTAACTGGACCTGGGTCATGCCCCAGCTGTCCTATAGGGGGAGAGTACTGGTTACTGGCCAACAACCTGGTCGCCTCCATGCTGTGGCACATGCTTATGGCTCTGGAACCACTCCCCTCTCTGGTGGAGGTGATACAGAGGAGATTATTGCACTTTTTCTGGTCAGGAGACCACTGGACCTAGGCTCATGTCCTCTGGCTACCAGTGCAGTAGGGGAGACAGGGCCTCATTGATTTGCACAGCTGATTGCAGGCGTTCCACATCTAAGCGGCGAAGCAGCTGTTGTAACAGCAAGACTTAATATGGATGAAGACGTGTGCATTTTTACAGTGTGTAGATGACTTGGGGTATGTCAGACCGTCTTTTTTGGATCCAGTGGATATTTTAAAAGCATGGTTTTCATTTTTTTTTTAAAGTGTGCAGGACTGCTTCTCAGTGTCCCCAGTAAGGATCTGCTATTTTACAACAACCTGATTCAGACTAGTGCACTGACATCTCTAGCCACAAAGTCCTGCTTCAGAAGAGCTGGTCTGACTAAGCAGGGGAGTCTCAGGGATGGAGGTTCCTGGAGGATGGAGGTCGAGCTGTGCACGACAACTGATGTGAGGTCCAGCCAGCTGAGAGAATTCTCAGCACTGCCTGGAGAATTCAGGGAAGCACTTGAGCTGGAGTGTTCTCCAGAGGCACCATCGGGTGTGGAGGCAGATTTTTGCTTCGTCCAAATGAAGGTTTTTCTGGCTGTGGTGCTCCATCATTAGAAGTAGGGTTCACTGCTCTCTTTTCCTGTGCCACAGCCCATAGATCTTGATGGAACATTGAAATTGACTCTGTAGGAACTGTGTGAAGGGTGCCTACTTTAAATCACTGAGTGTGCTGTAGGACACTAAGTGGTCGGGTTTGTTGGGACAAGGTTCTTCCCCCGAGAAAGCTAAAAGTAGAACACACTTATTTTAAAATGACATAACTTCAGCAAGTTTTCAGAGGTTTGGGGACAGGATGGTGTTTTATGTGCCTTAAATAAAGGAGCTGGTGTTTTACATGTTTTGCTTTGTTTTGATCTTGACCTTCATGGCTGACATTTGTATATTTTTTAATTCTTTTTTTATATATTTAATGGTGTCTTGACTGTGTGAGTTATGAATAGTCAATCTCTCTCCTCTTCTCTATCTATCTCTCCACACACCCCACCCCAACCCCTTTCCTCCACTACCTCTCTCTCCCTCTCTCTCCCTCTCAGGTTGGTTGTAGGTCTCTCTGTAACTCTCGGCCTGTTTGCTGTTGAGTTGCTTGGATTCGTCTCTGGTGTTTCGATGTTCAACAGTAACCAAGGACTCCTGTGTATCTTTACTGCTGTCTATTCACATGCACACTCACACACAAAAAATGTAGTAACAACCTCTATTATTCTGGACATATGATCGCCCAAAGAGCATTAGTGGTTTCGTCCCAAAGGTTCTGGATGGAGCTCCATCACTCTCGAGAACTCCACAACCCAACACTGGGGAGTTTAGCCTGCAGTCGTATATAAATTATATATACATACACATGGATATACAGTGCGGTGCAAGTCTTTAGCCCTTCATTTCTTTGTTTCTTTGCTGGTTTAAGCCTTTACATGTGTATGTATATATAATTTAGGGTTGTGGAGTTCTCTAGAGTGATGAAGCTAAGAAATACATGGCCAGTAGCACCTACAGTATATTGATACTTTTTTAATAATTAAGGTAGATGCATTATCAGATTGTTAACTCTGCATGACCTTTAAGTGTTTATGATATTTCCTTTGGATTATTAATTAGTTAAAACCTAGGGCAGAATTTGGGCAAAGTTATAAATAGAAAATACTTTATCAATATAATAATAGAAGAATTAAGAATAAAGAATTAGTTTAAATAAAGAAAGTACACAAAAGAATCACTCCAAACTACAATGCAAAAATACATGTTTTCCCCTTCAGTGTACTTCTTTTCATTTTAATAAAATGATTTTTTTTAACCAGCCCAGGCTAGATAGAAGGAAAATATGAAGAGTTTTGCACATTACTGAATATACTTTTTCATTTTATAAATAATATATAATGTATAAATATAGGAAAGCTGAAAACTATGGCGTACATGCTTTAACAATGTGATGTTCTGGTCACAGTTGGAGTGGAGTTTTCTGTGTCCTGATAGGTTATCATCATTTTTTCTGTGAATTATGAGTCTACTGTAATATTCTATGTATCCATATAAAGTGTAGCATAGACAGCAGTTCTGTGTGCTTTCCTGACCTCCTGTCCAGCTGTGGCGTCTCACTGCAGCGCCTCCGTGAGTCTGTCCTTCTTCGTCTTCCAGCAGTGGGAATGCTGGACCTATTGGATAATTTTCGCCCCCTGCAGGTAAGAGGTCAAGTGACAGCTTGTTTATATGCAGTTTTACATCAGAAACACATGATTTAAAGGAAATGTTCAATGAATAATCAAATATTTTTTCTACCTACCAATTATGTAATCTATATGCCAATACTGCTTTACATATCTCATTCTTAGCCATACTGTGTCCTAAACCACACACACAAGTTTGAGTCGTTCCAGAGGAGTTGTCTGTGAAAAGATTTGGGTGGCTATTTTTAGCATTAGCAACATTAGCCTCGTAGCTCCAGTTCCAAAGTACCACAATTTGGCGGGTCGGTTGTAGAGTGGAAATTTAAAGAGAGTGAGTAATTTAACCTCTTACCTGGTTATCCTCCCCCCTTCCTCTCCCCCCCCCCCCCCCCCTCCTCTTTAGGCTCTCCACTCTGACAGACGCTCATGATTTGACCTCCTGACCTCCGTGACCTCGCGAGACGTCTAAATTATTAAAGCGCTGCCCCGTCCCCTTTGTGCTCGTTTACTCCTCTCCGTCTGTGCCTGCCGAGAGCCTCATTAGTCACATGGAGGAGAGGCGGAGTAGTGAGAGAGCAGAGATTGTGAGACGAAGAAGGAGAAAATGCCTTAATAAGGAACTTTATGCCGAAACAGCAAGTTAATGTGGTTTCTGAACTAGAGGTGGGTAGAGGTGGGTGGAATTCCTCCTAAATGCTTTGCTGTAACCTTTACGCAGCTATGTCTCAGATAAGTGCTTATAATGCAACGTACAACAACAAACACACACACGAATCTGTTTAGCCGAATGACTGCATCAGGGATGTTTCAGCGTAAATGAATCACCTCCTGCTGTGCAGTCGGTTGCCGTCCGAGCTGGTGCCGAGGCAGCAGACATGAGAGAGTAATATAAATGGAATGGCTGTTCTCTTGGGACTAGACTTTAGCCCAGTATGTATAACAGCTTGCCGCTGCACATCTGTTTTCTCTCACACTGCCTGCAGCGCAGACACACTCACCAAAGCACGACACCCTCGGAAAGTCCATTCAAAGTCTGCTATATCACAGCCATATAAGCGACTTGGGATCGAAATTTTAATAGTACTTTTGAAAATAGACTGAGAATTTTATTTTGGCACGTATCACATAAAAACAGTGTGCCGAAGATCTGCTAGTTACATCCAAATGCCCGTAATTCAGCCAAGCTGGGTGTCAGTGCAGGAGTGAGAGCCATTCGGCCTATTCAGTGGTAGGAGAAACACTGTAGCAGCAAGCGCCGAGTGTTTGGACAAGCTACATTTACGGCATTTTATCCGACGCTTTTACCCAAAGCGACTTCCATTCTCTAACTACAGGGGGCAGTCTCTCCCTGGAGCAACTTGGGGTTAAGGGTCTTGCTCAGGGACCCAATGGTGGTGCTGAAGGTAGGATTCGAACCCATGACTTCTTGGTCCGGAGGCAAGTATTCTACCCAACATGACCGTGTGTGATGTTTTAGGCAAGCAGTTTGCATGATATTAACTTGTGTCTGTAATTTCCATTACTTTCAACCTTTATGTCGTTAAGTTCGGGATTGTACAATATAACTCAGTGTTTATTTACCTGTATGTTATTGAAGGCTGTCTCGTCCCCTCATCACCTGCTGCTATATCATTTTACTGCTTTCATCACAAACACTGTCACTTTTAACTACCATTTCCTTTATAATCTGTTATTTTATTGTTTCGGTTATAGTTCACTGTAACCTAATCGTTTATTTATTATTCTGTTTGCACTATTAGTATCTATCTGTTATAGTTACTTGTTCGTTTTTTGTAATAGTTTACTTATTGTTCCTTTTAGTATTGTATTTATCAATATATTTTTGATAACTTGCAAACTTGACATTTTCTACTAAAAATTAACCCAATATTCTTTGCTAACAAGCAACAAAATCTTTAAAAATGTGCAGTTTATGAAATAAATAGATAAGGTGATAATGACCTGCGGCGTGTGGAAATGTCTTGTCTGTTCAACTGTATTTGAAAAACATTTTAGTCATCACTTGTCCAGAATAGACGCTGCGGACCAGTTGCCCTTGATTACGGCTGTTTCGCAGCACTGCATGCAGAGATAGAGGAACCTGCTCCTGTTAGGCTGCGCTGAAGCACAAACGCCGCCCAGCACTCATATCAAATTTTGCGCATGAAGATAAGACAGCGGGTAGAAAGGCAATAGCACGCTTTAACGCGCGCGTGCAAAGGCTGTGCTCGTCCTTCTCAGCGCTCGCTCGGTTGATGATGACTCATGACAGCTGAACTGTGGTTGTGTACTTGTGTGTGGTTGTGTATATGTGTGTGTGTGTGTGTGAGAGAGAGAGAGAGAGAGAGGAGACAGAGAAAGTGTGGGTCTTCATCTTTCTCTATCAGCTCAGTAAACACGACACAGGGCTCATCTCAGAATGCTGGTATCTCACACACACACACACACACGCACACACACACACACACACACACACAGGTCATAAAGGATCCACTGTGAAGTTCTGCTGGCCTGGTCTGATGCTTTCACACCACTCTCGTCATGCAGAGGATATCTCTGTCTTTGTCTCCCTCCATACGAACACATCGCTCTCTTTCCGTCCGTACGCGCCGCTGAAACCACTTTAAAGGAACGCAGCGACGTTTTCTGACCTAATCCCTACAGACGGAGATCCGCAGATCAGGGCTGATCGCTACAGACAACCTTTCAGACACGTTTCCTTATCTTACAACAGAGCAGAAAACCTGCTGACATGCTGACGAGGGTTGGGCAGTCGCTGAATTGCATCAGTAAACTTGCTACATATTTCACACTCACTCACACGAAAAACACGTCCTCAGTGTTTTTAGGTAGGAAATTCTAGTTATAAGCATCATATCCTACTGTGGTTACAGTTGTGTGCAAAAGTTTGAAAACCTCAGGTCAAATAAGACATTTTGCTGAAATAAGTAGAGAAAATGTTACATTTTGTCAGCAATTTTTAGTGCACAGCCTCGTTTTATTTGCTTAACTGAGTAGCAGTTGTGAGAAATAAAAGATACAATATTCAGAGAACTATTCTAATGCCAGATTTTGTGTTAAATTGTAGAGTATATACAGTAAGCCCCCGTTATTTGCGGGGTTACGTTACACGAGCACCCGCGTATAATGAAAAACCGCGTTGTTGTGTTTTGGTCAAAAAATGCCTTAAAATG
>JBBPDC010075624.1:0-10489 GCA_037974485.1 Hemigrammopetersius urotaenia
ACACACACACACACACACACACACACACACACACACACACACACACACACACACACACACACACACACACATTCAGCCCTTCATAAATCAGAAAACGATTTAAAGAGGACTGCCCGACTCTGCTCTGAGAATGTCCTTGGCTGCTCTAGGCTAAAAAAGACTTCTTCACAGTGACCTGCTTCAGAGAAATAGTCCATCCAGCCCAAAAGCCAAGCTCAACTAATTGCTGGTTATCATTCTCCAAGCTAAACCGAGCCTCAGAGACTTCAAAAAGGAGAAAAAGTGTGACTGCGCAGCCATTTAGCATCCAATTAGATCTGATTTTTGGCACTGTTTTGAGGAATTCAAAGTGGAGACTAGATTAGCCTTCGAACACATATACAGACATTTAGTCTTAAAATGACAGAAAACATGATTGTATGGGCGGATGAGGCAGAGTAGAAATAACTGTAAATAACACCTTTTTTCATTCACAGTCCATTTCAGAAGGAAGACTGATCACAAACACACTACATTAGAACTTCACAGCTCAGAGAAACCCAAACACTGCCACCAGAACCCATCAGAAGCATAATACCCGTGTAATGAGGAACATGAAGCCCATAAAAAAGACCCTTGACTCTATTCTACACACTGAACATCTATGATGATGCACATCATCATCATCTCATTATCATACACGATTTGTCTTATTTTCCCGTCCGTCTAATCCCCTCTCGTTTCCTCTAAAGAGCGGCTGATTTTCTGAGAGCGCTGCGGGGGGAAATCTCAAATCAGTCCGGACCGCGGTCTTCGAGCCTCAGCTCAACTTTCAGCGCTCCGCTTTACTGCCGCTCGGTTCACGGAAACAACCCTGTCCTTAAAAACCAGCAGGAAAACCCACTGAAAAAACAACAATTCAGCCTCCTCTTAGTGTTTCGTGAGCGTTTACTGTGCGACGGTGTCCACACCGGACTATACAATAATAATAATAGTAATAGTAACAATAATAATAACAATAATAACAACAATCATAATATAGACGTGCGAGAAGCTCAAACCACCCAGCACATATGAAAAACTAAAAGTATGTAAATGAAAGTAGCTACAAATAAAATAGATATCAGTATGTACGTATGTAGGTAGAGAGTTATAATAGTAATAATAATAACGATACTAATAATAAATATTATATTATAATAATAAAAGCCAGTCGACACCAAAAGCCACCAGTCGCACCCCCGCCCCTCTTACCGGAGCAGTTCCAGCCGGTGGGTGTCTGGCAGTCGCTGAGAGAGGAGGACGGGAAGGCGCGGGGCTGCAGCACCGGGAAAGCGGCGAGGAGCGACACGAAGGCGAGCCGCAGCCAGTCCCCCGCGGCCCGGCTCCATCGCGCCACCCGCACCCTCACCCGCACCCTCATCCTCATCCTCCACGGACACACGCACTCAGAGCCCCGGGCCACTCGGCGCGCTCACACACCCACACGCGCACATTTTCCGAGGGGCAGAGTTTGGCCCATGGAGGGGGCACTGGGTCTCGGGTCTGCCCGAGAGTTGGTGATGCTGATGATGATGACGAGGACCACGCCGGAGCAGAAGGAGGTCCAGAAGATCTGGAGGAGACCGAAGAAGCGCCCAGAACACAATCCCACCGTAACATCCGCTCCAGGTGCGCGTTTGTGTGTGTCTGTGTCTGTGTGTGTGTATGTATGAGCACTTCAGACTCTCAACATACTCTCTCCCTTTTTCTCACACACACGCAGCACACACTCCGCGTCGCTGACTCCCTCAATAACGCGCAACACGCGCGCGCCCGGTTTTCGAGCGCCCTCCAGATCACATGCCATGCGGAGGCGGGGTAAAGAAGGGGCCGTCCACGCGCTGATTGGTGGATACGACACGGAGATTTCGTGCTAATTAGTTAAAGCCCCGCCTCCCAGCCAATTAAACAAGGGTCCTCCCAAATGCCATCCAATCCCTAGGCAGGAGGAGACACTCGCCTGGCCAATTCCAGCGCAGGAGGCGTGGCAGCGAGAGCCAAGAGGCCGGGATTTGCGGAAAACGGGAGGAAGAAAATAAAGCAAGTAAAAAAACAGCTTATTTAAAAACATTTTATTCTGAATAACACAGCGTTAGAATAAAGTGTCGTAGACAAATCTTGCACCTCCAAACAGTGGAATAAGTGAGTTTGGGCCCCAGTTAAAAAACGCTTGTTTAAAAATATAGTAATACAGTGTATTCCCAAGAGCACCAGCATATAGTGAAATGTTGTGATGTGGTAAAAAAGAGCTGATATTTATTGTGTAAACCCTAAATATGTCCCCAAATATGCTCCCATTTACATTTACAGTATTTAGAAGATGCTTTTATCCAAAGCGACTTCTGTTCCTTAACTACAGGCGACAGTCTCTCCCTGGAGCAACTTGGGGTTAAGGGTCTTGCTCAGGGACCCAGTGGTGGTGCTGAAGGTAGGATTTAAACCCATGACCTCTTGGTCCAGAGGCAAGTATCCTACCCACTAGACCCCAACTACAACCCCACTCTAAAAAAACACTTTCATTTCATTTTAAACTCAGCTTAAAGAAAATGTAATGGTAAAGTTGTATCTGTACTGTACATTTTACACTGAACTCCTGCAGTGCTAGAATGTTACCTCTGCATAGACTGTACTGTAGTTCATGTATATGCGTTTTCTTTGGTATGTGCTGTCGTTTTTTTTTGGTACAAGCAGGTAAATACAGTAATAAATTAATTTCATTTACTGTAATAAAACCCGGGCTTTAAGAATAACAAAACAAAAAACATTCGTAAATTATATTTTCCACTTAAATGCATGACAAATTATATATTGCCATGAAAAAAGTTGTGACGTCCAGGCCTCGTCTGCCACGCCCTCATGGTGGGTTGTTTATGTTTGATGTGGTGCTTAGTAACCCACAGTGAGGACGAGTAAAAAAGTTAAAAAAAAATTTGGAAAATCTGCAGTTTACGCGTTAGTGTGGGTTTCAGCAAACAATTACACAGGTCAACAGGTGAAAATAATCAGAGATAAGTTTATTTGGATTTTGTAGTGTTTTTTTTTTCATTGATTATAAATCTTTAGTTTTTCCTGCAGGTAGTGTTTGTGATGAAGCTAGTTCTGTACTGCATGATAGTTGGTATAATGATCATATTATAATCATATGCTGAGTGTTTTTGAAGAAACAGTGGTGTCTGACTGACACTGATCATTATATCTATGCCACAGTGTGGCCTGTCTGACTTCACACTGAAAATATTGAAACAGTTACTCGATTGGTGCCTGCGGTTTAATAAAAAACGGATTGCAAACTGGTTTAGAAAAGTGTGTTGTGGTTTCTGATGATTACCAAAAAATATAGTTTTTTTGACCTGTGTGATTAGTTTAGTTCTCAGAAAAATCTGCGATAGACTGAAATCGCGAGTGCTGATCCACGTTAAAGTGGGGGTTTACTATATTTGTAATTAACAATTTACTTTCTATTTTTATGCCCTCAGTGCCACTCAAGGCTGTAATTATAATGATCTAATTACAGTAATATAGTTTGTCATATAGGATAATATAGTTTGTGTACATATATTAGGGGTTACAAGGTAATGATACCTGGCTTGTTTTCAGTATGTGGGTTTTAGTCAATTAAAAAATAGTTTAGAATGACAGGAAGACAGCACATATGGTGCCAATGTTGACTACATGGCCATGGCCTTGATGCCACTCCAACAAACTGGCATAACACTGGTCCAAATTTTACCTTAGACTCTGAATTGTAATAATAATAATAATAATAATAATAATATCATTTCTGATGCACCACTGGCTAAAAATGTTACGAGATTCCCAAGAACCCATGTTGTGATTTTTATAAAAATGCGTTTTTTGATATATTTTATTTAATGGAATCATTAATTATGAATAAGAGAGAGATAACAGGCCTCAGGGTGTGTCATCAGTGTACAACTGTCTCAGGGTCCACAATTGGGACTTATTAAAAAATGTAATATGTAAATACAGCGCCCAGGTCCCGAGAGTGATTTACCCCCTATGCTCCCAATAAGCCCTGTCACACCACTGCCGTCTGTACCAGTGTGGTTTGGTGCGAGATGTCCAGCTTACCAAGACAGAACTGTTCACATTGTTGGTGATGGGAACCAGACGTCCAAGAATTTAATGTCTCTAAAAGCTCCCTCACAGAAAGATGATTCTGAGTGTGCCGCCTGACGCCCAAGGCTTTGTTTTCTGATAGTTCTGAGATAAATCCAAAGGTCTGAGAGAACATTGTTTTTTTTATGGTTTTTATCACTTAAGTATGGAGATAACTGATAACTGAGATAACTGAGAACTGAAATTGTGGAACATTTATACAACCAAAGAAGTCACAACAATGAGAGTGAAAATGAAATATTCAAGATCTAAACTATTTGTAGGTTTATGCACTTTGACCATGTTAAGGTTTTTGTACAAAAAGGTATTTTTACTCCTTGCACATTTTCAGAAGACTTCCATGTCAGCTTGAATGCACTCTATTATTACAAAGTAATGCAAAGACAGGTGGAAAGTTATGCAAATAATTCAAAGATTACCTTTCACATCAAACTGTAACATAAGCTGTATTCTGCATTTGATTTGACATTTGTTTAGATTACAAAAGTATGCGAAACCAAATAATTTGCATTTGTTGGTCTATGACTTTGAAAATGCAGAGTACATGTATACTGTCTCTATAGACTAGACTGTATAGAGACTATCTTAGTTCAAACAAGGGCACAGTTACAAATTGCCAGCACCTTTAAAGACTTCCTTATTTTGGCTAAAAATACCTCATTCTGCCTCATTTTTCACAAGGCAGTAACTAATGATGTGGTAATTGCCCTTTTTAGTGTCTTTTGTGCAGTGTTTCTCTTCTTGTGAATGTGACCTCTCTCTTCTTCCTGTACAGTGCACAGCATACATATGTACACACACACATATAGTCCTGCACAGCAGTATTGAACCACCCCACATTTTCTGATATTTTGCATTAAATTACCTTGTTGGTGCAAAAGTCTGTCAAACTGTCTTTTTGGCACACTGAGTAGATGTTTTACTGGGCAGGCGCCTTAATAAAGGAGTTACAACATCTCAGCATTGAGCACCATCAGTATACTGATCACCGCCTGATCATCTGGAATCATCTGCTCCTGGTTCTTCACTGGTTCAGGACTTCAGTTAGATGTGCTTTGTTCCACTTGAATGGTGGGGAACATCAAATCATAATCAATGTCTTGATTATGTGTTACATTTTACAGTAATATAATTATTTTTTCTTGCAGCAGTCTAGTGTATCATACTGCAATTTATATTCCTGTAATTACATTAAAATATTGCGTTACTCATATTACTCTTACATGTCTAAGAGATTAATAATAATCATGCACAATGCACTCAAAACATCTGTCTACGTATAAAATGTCCAGGAACATAATTTGTGCTGACCTTGTATTTAAACTGCTACAAATTCAGCAGGATTTCATTGGAAAATTTGCTTAACATATTTTGATAACATGATATTGAAGGCATTAATTTTCCCATAATAAATGTCATGGTTGCACGCTGGGTAGTGCTGTTGTCCCACAGCCCTGGCTTTTATCATATTTTCATAATATGATATTGATATTGTTGATGTAATCCAACAAAGACAAAGCTATAGGGCTGTGCTTCGATTAATAAATGATGGGAGACTCTGACTTGAGTCACACTTAAGTCGCACAAACAAAGACTTGTGAATTGACTTTAGACTTTCCTCAATGACTCGAGACTTGACTTGGACTCGGTGCTGTGAGTCAAAACTCGTAAACCATGTCCCATTACTTTTGTGAAAGTGACAGTCTGGTCATACGTGAACACACCACAGCACACAGTGTGAACAGCACGAAACACTTCCTCTGCATTTAACCCATTCACCAAGTGAAGCAGGGGGCAGCTACGAACACAGCGCCTGGGGAGCAGTGTGTGGGGACGGCACCTTGCTCAGGGTACCTCAGAGGTGCCTAGTAGTCTTGGGAATCGACCCAGACTTTCAGATCACGGGGCGAATGCCTTAACCACTAGGCCACCAGCTGCCCCAACGGATTAGCAGTCCATCGCCTTAACCACTCGGCCATCTCGTCAAACCGTTCAAGGTGTCCAAGGTGAACAGTTTTCCAAGGTGAACAGTTTTCAGCTAATAACGGTTTTCGAGGGGTCGTTGGAAAGGTGTCACCGAGCCCTATCTAACTGTGGAGTTTCACATTTAGTTTGTTTTCATATTTAACATTTAGATTTAAGATCATTTAAGGCAAATCCTCCATGTTGGTGAGGGCATATCACAGCACGCAGCCCCACCCCCTGCTAAATAACAGCCAATTGGAATCACGGGGCGTAGCCAATTAGCATAGCTTTTAAACATTTAGAGCTCAACATTTACAGCTAAAAAATCCCACATTTAGAGTCGCCTTTTGTAAACATTGCCACTCAAAGACTTGAGACTTGACTTGGACTCGGTAAAAATGACTTGTGTATCTCTGTAATGAGGCAAAGCAGGCTTAATGTGAGCAGAGATGTTCCGGTTGACCTTAAGTCTATAAGTACATGTGTCAAATTCTGTGGTCTATATGCTAGCTCTGAATCTCTCCACTACATTAATATCTGTCCACTACAGTTAAATATCGCCCACTCTTTGTTTCCCAGCGGAGTCATCAACGGATGCGTGAAGCATGTTGAGTGTTTCATATTGGAGATCACCCACCTTTTCCTGTTCAACTGATGCTTATGTTTTTTATTATTCTAGTTATTTTGAAAAAGATATGCAGGACCTGTATGTATAGAACTTGTACACACACAGGTTCTGCACAGGTTCTATCTATCTATGTATGTATCTATTTATAAATATATATATATATTTATGTCTATATGCATATCTAAACAAGTTCCTAAACGAACGAATTAGACAAAATCAGTTAATTACATTTGTTATATGTAGGTTGTATGCAGGACTAATACAATTAAGTAGTAGATAAAGCTGTTAGTGTTTGTGCTCATGAGGCCATATATACACTCACCCAGGCTATGGAATTTCTAAAATACATCCAGATAATCAGATAATCAGATAATCAGATATAGCCAGCTAATTAGATAATGCAGAATTATTTACCAGGGCTTGTAATGATCCCATAATTAGCCTAACAAGTGAAGGGCTGCTATAGCCAGGGGTGAAAAAGGAAGAGAGAAAGTGAAAGCTTGGCTCTTGTGTCTTCGAATGAACTCAAAAGTAATAACGGTTATAAGCCTTTAAAAAATAAAATAAAACGAGTCCACGTACATTTTTGCTTGGTTATTCAACTTTGAAATACCACTGGAATGTCCATCACACTCTGCCCTGTTGGTGGGTGGTAGTTGTGACCCTAGTGCCTCCCCCAACCCATCCACTCTGCATATTTTAACACCTTCTTTTGTTTAAGACATTTAATAGAGTGATAACAGTGGAAAACAATAAAGCTAACTTAGCTTCCTGTGTTTGACTCACATTTCTGTGACATTTGTAGGAAACTAAAGAATTATTCTGAAAATAACATTTTAGATCACTTTTACCACAAATACATTCAGCCCACGTTGTGCTGATTCATTTCTTATGGTGGCATATCTGTGATGAGTTGTTGCTCATGCAAATAGTCTGGGTTTGCTCACAGTCTGTCCAGCTGCTGCTATTATTTGCTATTATTTATTCCTCTATATTTGTATGTTTGCACATTTAATGTATCTGCTGCTGGAATATAGTACCTGTTATGAGACTGTATTCAATCAAATTTGTTCTTGCATTGCCCCATGAGTTTGAAGGAATGTTATGGTCCTAGGGGAATGTTGAGGTGCTGGAGGAACATTGTGGTCCTGGTGGATCATTGAGGTCCTGGAGGAATGTTATGATCCTGGAGGATCATTGAGGTGCTGGAGGAACATTGAGGTTCTGGAGGAAGATTGTATTCCTGAAAGATTTTGTAGATCAAAGCCTTTTACAAAAGGGCAATGATAAAACAAAGCTGAAAATATCATTTTCTTGATATATATATATTCTTTTCAAATTTACTAACATAATTTTGCTTGGGGTCACGTGACCAGCAATTTAAACCTGTAAAAAATGTTTGAAATTAAAATAGCTACCCAAGTTCATGTGTCAGGTACTAAATGTTGGGGTCCTGAAGGATCATTGAGGTGCTGAAAGAACATTGTATTCCTGGAAGAACAATGTTTCATTTTGCTGTGTGCTCAACATACCTACTCTCTATGCATCTTTCA
This sequence comes from Hemigrammopetersius urotaenia, assembly GCA_037974485.1. Lineage (NCBI taxonomy): Eukaryota > Metazoa > Chordata > Actinopteri > Characiformes > Alestidae > Hemigrammopetersius > Hemigrammopetersius urotaenia. The sequence goes on from JBBPDC010075624.1 coordinate 8,308, forward strand.
AAGCAGCCAACATAAGATACTTTCAAGGGACCAAGCTGTGTAGCTTTATTTTACAGTGGTTTGAAACTAAATGTAAGGAGTTAAAAACACATTTTTCCCTGTAAACAGAAACATAGCTGTCCATTTTCAATAACACCCCAATAAAGTACAAAACTTCCTAAATAACATTTGCAGAGTAACTTCCACCCCTTAAAATGTTCAGCTCACTGAACACCAGCTCTCCCAAATATGAAACATTAAAACTTACTTACTAAGTTTATGGTTATTTTTCATTTTTCATTTTCAGTTTGTGCTATGACCTATAAAAATATGCACTTGGAAAAAAAAATATTCAGGCCCTGTTTTTTTTTCTCTGAAACTTTTCAAAGAATAAAGATGAATGGAGCAAGTGAAGAGAACTCAATTAAAATCCTGTTCCCACATGTGGTCCTATATAAGCATTTCCCTTGTGTTATATAATCCTCAATTCGAGCGTCACCTTTTGAAATAATGTTCTGCTTCACTGTGTTTCTCATCTCTGCGTATCGTTCCCAAAAGCTTTCTCTTCAACAGCTTTCCCCTGTTTTCCTCCCCTCACCAGTCAAGTATCATTAACACACATGAACATTTACCTCTGAGTCTCCACTGGAGGCGTTGGGCTTCGGGTTATCTCACGGTGGCACTTGTGACAGTTGTAAAAGCGCCATCCTCGTTAGAGCATATTACATACTGACTTCTCCCCCGCATCAACTTGGAGCCTATAATTAAGACTATTTCAGTGAAGGGGAGATGTTGAAAGATTTTGTAGATTAAAGCCTTTTACAAAAAGGCAATGATAAAACATACCTGAAAGCTAAAAATACTCTTTTTTTAAATATTTATACTCAAATTGATTGACATCCTTTTGCTTGTGGTCACGTGATCAGCAATTTAAACTAGCGTAATTAAAATTGCTACCCAAGTTCATGTGTCAGATACTAAATGCTGCCTTAATGAAAACATACATGTAATAACCCCCCCACAATGGGAAATATCAAAGTTCTGGTGAAAAAATATGAACCCTTCCCCATATCATGTGACCTATGAGTGGGACAACCACTGATAGGTCACATGACGTGGGGAAGGTTCATATTATGGGTTTGATTATGTTCAATTATGGAGTTAAATGGGAGTTTTTTGAAGATCATAAAAATGCATATTATAGCATATTGCCCTTGATATTATTCAAAACAACCAAAACAAAAGTGTGTGTAAATTGTCAATATTTCTTACATGCTTTATGTACGGATTAAACAGCCTGGAGTCAAACTGAGCCCAAACATACAAAATTAGAACACATCATCATGTTAATTTTATATTTACCTTTTTTGTTGACATTACATCAGGAAAAGTCATTTATTATGATGAGTGAAAATGAATTGTTGATTCAGATGCATGAAATGTTGACGCCAAAAACAAAAGATACGGAAAAAGATGTAGCATGAGCTTTGAGAGTAATGATCAAAACAAGTGATGCTATACCAACCAGACAGTTTTCACAGAATGCTGACAACAATCTCTTTTTTGCTAATAAGAAATCATCATCTTGGTGTAAAAAAATTACATTGGTTCATTACAATGTATGTTCAAAATCACTCCATAATGTTTAAAATGCTACTGAGCTGGACTCTTGGAAATGAACAGAAATCAGCATCGTTAAGAAGGATTAGATTAGATATTATTTTGAGTAGTGTTCCCTCATTAGGTTGAACAGAATTTTTGCAAATGTTTTATAAAGGTAAAACATGTCCATGTTCTCTCAAGTGGTGCAAGGATTATGAATCATGTTGACCTATCCTCACATCCTCACTGTTGAAAGTATAAAGACACCTTTTCCTTGACAAAATCTGTATTGTAAGTAGTGATGAATGGTTCTTCATTATGTTTTCTTGTTGAAAAGAACACTTTATGGGCTCTTGAGTAGTGCAAGTGTGTAAGCCCTGGCTCTGTCATCAAGAGATCACCTTAATCATCCAAATAGTCCTACAGAGCATGCTTCCCTTGCTTTCTGTCGGTTGGTAGAAACTCCCCCAACTCCCTCATCACAAAGTGAGATCTAGCCAACCGAGGCATCTGTTAACAATACTAGTGTCACGGCGGAGCCCTGAAGGTGGTGACTGGGAAAGGAGGGACGAAGGTAGGTCTCCATTTCTATCCAGTGATC
>JBBPDC010075646.1:0-10488 GCA_037974485.1 Hemigrammopetersius urotaenia
AGGACTCTGCCGATCGGACCAGAAGAGGGAGTTCATTCCACCACTGGGGAGCCAGGACTGAGAAGAGTCTTGACATATGGGGTCGGGGTCTATATACCCTTAATTTCAGATGAAATATCATATATTGTTCTTACTCCAAACTACCAATTTTGCTGGTAGGTTTCACTCAGCTGTGAAACTCTATATAGTAATTCCCCGTGTTGTTGTGCTTTGGTGAAAAACTGCCTAAAAATGCCTATTTTTATAGTGTAAACCATAAATATTTCATTTCATTTGAAACTCAGTTTAATGCATTACCCTTAAAGAAAACGTAAAGGTAAATAAATAATCAGAATCAGAAAACTTTTTTCCGTAAAAAAAACCTTAGCATTAGCAGCGTCGTGCTACACGCTGCAGCAGGCTTCTTCTTCTTTTTATGGCTGTTGACAACTTTTCAATGTATAGTTCGGTTACAGTAGTTCAGCTCTAAGAAAAATCCGCTTTCGACTGAATCCGCGTATGCTGATCCACGTACAACTGAGGGGTTACTGTATTCTATACTCAGCTCTATCGTTCCAGCATTTCTGTATATAGTGTATTTCTTTGTAGGCTTTTTTCCTACAGATTGTTTATTCAGAATTGATTTAGACTTTATATTTTAATAGTCTCAGACAATTTCCTCCGGGATCAACAAAGTTTTCAGATCCTGATATCACACAAAAATGATCTACGAACCATTGATGGAGTAAAAGTGTCCAACCATTTTTGCGATTGAGCCAAAGCAACACATTAAAATTTATTTTGTAATCCTTTGATCATTTGTGTATCATTTTATGGTAATAATAACAATAATGATGGTGATGATGATGCTAGTAATAATAATAATATTAATAATAGGTAAAGCTTAAGCACAACTAATTAGCATGATGCAAACGGAATGAATAAATCACCACACACTTACTTTAAACTGTCAAGTTACTAAAATAGATCTCAAATAGATTTGCCCTGGGTGAATTCCGGCACTGTGTGTGTCATCTGCAAACACTAGATGTTATGGATAAAAATGGAAGTTAGTGGATGATGACATCATCTTCCCTCCTCAGATAAGGGATAGGAGGAGCACGGTGGTCAGCTAATTCAGCCCGGGAGGAGAACAGGAGATCTGCTTGGGCAGCTGCAGGCCAAGAGGAACAGAGAAAAGCTCAAGCAGATACAGACTGTGCCTACCAGGGGTGAGCAGAGCTACCTAACTCTAGTAAAAGAACTGGTGAAGTAATGAGTCACGTAAAATAACCTGTCCAACAAATGAGAGGAGGACCAGATACACAGTACAATGCTAAACCAACAGAAAAGAAAGAAATGAATTGAGGTGTTGTATGACTTGAGTCATATGAGTGGGACTCAGCCAGACTTGAGTAACAAATCTGATTTGGAACTTGCTTTGATAAAATCAAAAAGGACTTGGACTTCAGCTTTTTTAATGTGGGCGGGTGCTCTACGTCTCAGCGGTTGGGGGGGTGTGGGGGGGTGTTGGTGCACCCCTTGCTATAATGGTTGAGCAACCCATTTGAAACAACACAAACCTGTGCATTTTCACAGCATTTTGTAGCTGCTAGGGTTGTATTCCAGGCAAGTGAGACCTCCACTAACTGAAAAACAGTACAATTCAGCCCTTATTCAGGACAGATTCAGCAGGCTAACATGCCATGCTAGTTAAAACAAACAAAAAATTTGCCCTCCTTCTGTAAACTTCTGTCTATTGTTTGGGATTTTTTGTTCCACTTAGAGGATATTTTTAGTTTATGTCCAACTATTTAGTATTGTCATGTGTGGGATGAAAATACAATAATAATTTATTTCAATTGAAATATTAGACCTGACGCATGGTTTGTTTGGCAGAATGCACTGTGTTAGGAAGTCAGTGTTTCCATACATTTTCCAAGGAAAGCAGTTAAACAGAATGAATTGAGAAGTCATTACATATTGCTAGATACTGTATTTGATGATTGGGGAGGGAGGTTCATTTGTTGCCCATTCATCTGGCCCTATAGAAAGGCTGCGTCCCAAACAACACTCTCCCATTCTTTATTCACGACTACACAGTGATCTGCTAATAGTCTTAGAATTTACTGGTTAGTGTGGTAGTAAGCAGTCTGAGATTTGACCATTTTGATCATTGACTTGTCTGCTATTCACTGCACTGAACAGAGCGAGTGACGAACCTCTTGCTCATGAAGCAGTTTTGGTGACTTGGGTGATCTTCTGTAAAGGTTTATCCAAAGATTTATCGCTAGGTGACTTTTTGAAATAGTCACTAACAGGCAACGGTGTCATTGTTTTAAGCAGTGATAATAAAAACAAAACTTTTTGACTTCAAAAAGTGATTTGCTGCTTATTGAGAGAAGATACCATTAATAAGACTCAGGCCTCGTCCACACGGACGTTCGAAATGGACGCGCTCTGAACGGCATAGGCGCTTTTGTGGCGTTTGGTAGCGACGCTTGATCGGCGTCAGCAAGGCGTTCGAATGGCATTAGTCTGACGCCGTTTAACTCAGACTGTGGGGGCAGTAATTACTCTGTCCAGAGTGTTTACACGTGTGTCATCTTGGTTTATAGTTCAGCATTGAAAACATGGATCTCTATTCTTTCTTAAAACTTACCGTTTACATTCTTGTTTTAAAAATCCTCCTGATACAGCGCCGTAGGCAGGAGAGGAACAAAACGTGGTTTTTCGCAGTTGCCGTACAGAATCATGGGACATATTCGGTCCTCCAGAACATCAACCGAACGGCATGTAAACACCGTAGCGACGTTTTCCTCGTGTTCGTCGGGATTTTGACGCCAAGAAAACGTTGCATGCAGCGTTTATTTGACGCCATCTGAACGCGCAGCCGGCCGAGCGCCGGTGCTGAACGCCCGTGTGGACGCTTTGATTTGCTTCAATGAGCAGGAAAAACGGGCGCCGTTCAATAGGCGCTCACCTGGAGTCACCAACGCCAGATAAACGCCTGGTTCAGACGTCCGTGTGAACGAGGCCTCAAAGTTGATATCTAGAAAAAGGAAAAACCCAAAACAGTAAGAACTGCAATTATGCTCTATAATAGTGCTGGGCTAGTGCTCACATCAAGTGCAATAAAAGACATTAGAGCTTCTTAAAATGTTTCTCAAAGAAGAGGTTCTTCGTGTTTGTAGGTTTGAAAACAGTGCCTGGTTAATTCCACCACTCATGTATCAGTACAGAGAAGAGTCATGAAGCTTGTTTTCAAGCTATGCTTTGAGGGACGGTGGGTCATCATGAGCCATACTTGGTTCTTTAAGGTACCATAGATTTAGAATTGTTGGAAAGATAAAAAATTATATTAATTGGCCGTATAGTTGATACTGTATTGCCAATATCTTTGATTTTGTTTTTTGTTTAGTGTTTAGTGTTGGAATGGCATTAAATTTACTAACTTGTTGACACACAATTGAGACTTGAGACTCAACTTGAGTCCTAATTCATGGCTGTACCTGATTGTCTGTATCTGGACTTGAGCTTGTGTAGACACAAGACTCAACTTGAGACTTGTCTGTACTGTTTTAGGACTCAGGACTAGAGGACATGTCCTTATTTCCTCTTAAACATCTTTTGACCAAAGGGTATTCCACATTTTGCATGTGCCTTCAGAGACATCAAACACAAAGTCATTAAAGTGTACTTGGAGTCAGGCTTAACATTTCAATAGCTCATGGCATTAGCTTTGACTCCTGTGGTTCGTTATATAACTGCCAAAGCCTTAATGTCTCCGTACTCATTCTGTGAAGCATTTCATGGACGTGTCTTGTAATTTTCATGATTTACTCTTGTGGTATTTGTTAGTCGAAGTTAGCCCCCCTCCACAGTTGCACAGGAAGACAAACTGTTTTCAGAGCAGACCCGCGTGCTGTGTTAGCTTTAGAGAGTGCCGAGTGTTGTTTTGTGCTGGCTGTAATTTTACAGGATGTGGTCGATAATCCCTTTAATTGCATCTGTTACATCCAGAGACTCTTACATAAAACAGCTCCTTATCCAGTGCCTACCTGCAGCACTGCGAGGTGATGACATGTGCTCAGATCAAGCCTTTTCAAAGAGCAGGGGCCGACTTTGGTGTGGTTTTACAGACGTTGAACAGGCGGGTGTGTGGTTGCGTGTGCCTGTGTGTCGGCGTGTGTGTATTTAGCTCTGTGAGGACCAAATGGTAACTTGAGTTGCATTTATGCACATTTGTCAGTTGATTTTTTGCTTTTTTGTTTTAAACCTACATGATGAGACACAATTCAGTTATGGAAGCTGCCATTAAGCAGCTGGGGGTGAACTAAAAAGTTAATTAAATCAAATGAATGTGCTCCTTGTTTGTTTATTTGTCTTAAATAAAACTGGAAAACTGCTGAGTTTAAAGCCAGGATCTGGTCACATTGCCATGAATGAACAATGCCTTGTAAGAACAACTGGCTCGCTATAGAACTTGTGTGAAAAATCTCATAAAGGTTTAAAAGACCTTCACCAAATGCAAGGGTTCTATACCAGTGTAAGAGTTCTTCCTAGAAAAAAGGTTCTTTACACTCACACGCCCTTTTACACCAAAAGTGGTTCCACTCTACATCTTTAAAAGCTGGTCAAAAGACTAAAATAAATATTTTAGACTATGTAATAATATATTCAACAAGCTATTAAGTGACAGTACCACCACACAATCACACAAGCAGTTAATAGGAGTCAGAGATCTTATAAAGGAAACTTGTTTTATTTGCCATATTTTCACTTAAGCAGCAACCTTCCGGTGCTTAACTCTGATACAAATCTGTAATTCATGCAAACACACTTGGTGTGCAACTTTTGACTGGTAGTGTAGCACCAAAAGGGGTTTTTATTTTTGTTTCAAGAACTTTTTCTAAGCACTGTAAAGAAGCAGGCAGTGTGTTAGGACCATTTGGTACCTGTTTTTGAAGTTAAGGTTAGGGTTGGGTAAGGTGGGGCCGTTTCCACACACTTATACGGAAGAGCATGGGAACATCCCACAAAGGCAGGAATACACACTGGTGTGTGTGTGTGTGTGCGTGTGAAAGAGAGCATGTATTTTAGTCTATGTGCGTCTCTTGGCTGGCCTTTCTCTTTGCTGTGTAATATCGCCCTTGACTCCCACGTGGTCTCTGAGATCAGAGGAAAGCTCTGGGTGGCAGAGTGCTGTGCTGCAGCTGCAGCAATCACACACACACACACACACACACAGGAAGAGCGTCCCACATGCTCAGCTTAGCTCACGGAGGAGGTGGGATGTGCTCAGAGTGTGTGGTTTTGCTCTGATGGCACGCTTAAGCTCAGCCAAGATCCATTCTGCCTTAGTGTGTTTACTTATGCTGTCTGTGCTCTGCTATACAAGCTATAGGCCTCAGCACACTGTGTGTGTTCTATAAGGGAACCTGAATTAAAGATGAACTCAAAGGCCTGAAGCCTAAGGGTTCATGCTTAGTTTGCAAAACCTCCCGAAGCAAACAGTTTAGAGCCGTTTATTCAGACGCATATCCATTATATCACGCTTTTGGCCGCTCAAACTTTCATCCACCTGTGATATAAAATAAGCCTGATACGGCCTATAAAGGTTAATGCAGTAAACGTAGGGTGGCTTTGAAGACTCAACATGGTGCTGTACACACACTGCAGGCCCCAGTGTGTTATATAAGAGTCTGTGTAGTACTGAATGCACACTTGACCACTATTGCTACAAAGAAAACTAATAATTCAGGGTATGAATAAGCATGAATTGGCTTCCTTCCTTCAACGAATCACAATTGATAGCCAGGGTACAATCTAACTATTTTTGTGTTATGCAACAAAACAAATAAATTAATACTTGACTTACCACTACTAATACTGTGACTAAGAAGAAGAATATTGTAAAGGCCATACAAACAGATAATGGACTAATAAATGCATTTTTTATTAATCATGAGTACATTCATTTAACTAAATACTGTACTTTTTTCCTTGGTGTGTGTTTTTTTTTATCGTATCATGATTATGAACTGAAGGTTAAAAGGCCACCCTGTCCTGACCCCTGTGTAAACCCTGATACTGCACATAGTGTGTCATCACTGGAGACTCGATACTCCCTCTGGATTCTCCCTTTATTGTGATTCTTTATTGTGAACCCCCGAGAGCACATAACTAAACTAAAGCCGGCTCCAACTCAAACAGGCCCTGATTTGATAGCCCATCTTCTCTCCTGCTCGGGCCGAGAGTGATGTTATTCAGGTTTTATTCATGCTGTTGTTCATTTATGAGCCTGTTTCTCCCCTGGTGGCTACTAGGAGATGGTGAGCTGTCTTTTCCTCTGTCTGTTTTCCCCTCTTTCTCTCTCAGCGTGTGTGGAGGGCATCGCTGTGGTAGGTCCATATTTCCCTATGATGATGAAATCTGGGCTCCACAGAGGAAAGCGTCATAGTGGGAGGCCCACGGCTTTCACTGTGCTACAGGGAATTAGCTGTTACACATCTAAATCGTATGTCTCTCTCTCTCTCTCTCTCTCAAACACCCACACACACACACACACACACACACTTAAATTCTACACTGCAACACCTAAATAACTGTCCATTTTATCTAAAACACCTACCGTTTAGGGTGTCATTGTAGGTTTCTGTTGCTACACAGTTTCTCAGCTCCCCTACCTCCCTATCCATCAACAGAAAGCGGCCACTCTAGGACCACCACTGATCAGAAATAATTTGGGTGGTGGACCATTTTCAGCACAGCTGTTATGTGGTAGTGTGTGCAGTATTGCTGCTTCTAGTGTAATCCCAGTGGTGGGCTTTTACACGTGCCGAAGCTGAAAGGCTGAAAGTTGTTCCTCACCCAAAATTCTCCAGGCAAGAGTGACTCTGTGACACCATTGATTGATGAAGGGCTAACCCAAAGTGTTTCAACCCGTCGGCCACCTCTCTAATTGTACACCAGCCAGGGGGAGCTGCAGGGAGGGGGTTTCCGATAAAGTGGGCGGTAAGCGTGGAGCTATGAATCAGTTCTGGGCAGTTTTAACAAAATTAAATAACATTAGCCTGCGTTAATAAAGCACACCTTTGGTGAAGATTTATAGCAAAGCATTGCAGTTAAATGCCAGGTCTTGGATACCTTGTGAGCTTTTTTGCAACAAGAACATTGCTTTTCTGTGGAATAGAATATGAACATGAACTAAAATGCTTTTTTGCAAGAAAATGCACTCCACTTCCCGTACAAGCTAATTTTCCAACATGCAAATGGCTGTGAAAGACACAGATTTAAACAGTGCAGAAAAACAGCTCGCTTAATCCCTCAACTGAACACTTTTTAGTGTCCTCAGAGCTAAATATGAACACATTTCTCACCCACAGAAGCCATGTTTTGTTTTGAAATTGGCTATCTGTGCTGGCTAGCAACTTGCTGGCTAACAACATTATCTTCAGATCATTTTTAATAAACCAAAACAACAGTGACCTGTTCTTTAGTGCAGTGGTCCCCAACCCCCGGGCTGCGGACCGGTACCGGGCCGTGGGTCATGTGGTACAGGTCCGCGGGCTTCACAGAAAAAAAAACGTGGATGTTACTCGTGTTCTATTGTCGGCTCGTTGTTATGAAAATGCTGTTAATAAAGCTGTGAGTTCACACAGGATTTACGTTTATTATTATATTTTAAAGATACCCCATTATTATATATTTAAAATATCCCCATTTTTATGCGTATCATTTATTTGTATAAATACGTATATTTATCTGCCGCTCCTTAAAGGCCGGGCCGCGAACATAGTTTCTGATATTAAATCGGTCCGTGACCAAATAAAGGTTGGGGACCACTGCTTTAGTGTCTTAAAGGTTGCATATGAGTAGATATTCACATAAAACCAACATATTTTCTGTCCTGCTGCTTCAAAAAGTTGAATACACACACACACTGAGGGTGTTGGGGAAGAGTGTATAACGCATGTGTCAGAGTTGGAACGGTGCCAGCATCTCAAATACTATTGGAGGAGAAGTGGTGACAAATTTCAGCTATAAAAACTAATAGTAATGTTCTCCGTCTATCAGTGAAAATGAACATCGTTATGTGATACCAGTCCTGCTTTAACAGCAGAGACAGTGTTCCTCCCAGCACTAACATGCACTGTTTGTTGCTTTTGACACAACTCACTAGACTGCCAGAGAGAGAGAGAGAGAGAGAGAGAGAGAGAGAGAGAGAGAGAGAGAGAGAGAGAGAGAGAGAGAGAGAGAGAGAGATTCAAATTAAAAACTAGTAAAAATAGCAGCAATTTTGTGTTTGATTTCCTTTCCTTCCCCTTGTCATGCATACTTCCTTCTCCACATCTCTCTAAATCATAGAGCAAGCAGGGCTTTAAATTAGCTTCATGATATAAATAGGTAAAAGATGGTAATCGCTGGTGCAGGTGTTCGAATATGTTTATTTAAAATTTGAATTCTTTTTTAATGTGAGAGCTTAACTCTAACATAAGCAGCCTTATCTACAATCAGCATTCGGCGCCATGCGACGCTCTGCACATTTTCCTTTACTGTCCTACATCACACATCTCTCCTCTTTCTCTCTCTTCCTCCTCTCTCTCTCCCTTCTCTCTCTCTCTCTCCTCTCTCTCATGAAACAGGCTTTTCTTGCTTTCAGCCTCTTTTTTTCTCTCTCTTGCTCATTCAGTGTATTTTTTCAATCTTTCACACCTCTCTCTTTTTCTCTTTCTTTCTTTCTCTCTCTCACACACACACACACACACACAAACACTAATTTCTCTCTCACAGTTATTCTTGCACTCTCTTCCCTCAGTTATCTCAGTCCTTCTCACTCTTTTCTCACTCTCTTTCTTTCTTTCTTTCTCACCCAATTTCTCTCTCTCCACTCTTTCTGTCACTCTAACTCTCTCATATATACACACACTCTCACCCCTTATTTTTCCCCCAGATTCTTTCTCTGTCTTCTTTCACTCCTCTTCTCCTTCTGTATCTCTTTCACTCGTTTCGTTATCTCATACTATTTCTCTTTTCTCGCACTTTTTCCACTCTTTCTCAGTCACTCTCACTCTTTCCCTCACTCACCCTCTTCTTTCTTCTTCCACTCCTGTCCTCCCTCTTTATCTCTTTCACATTATTTCTCTCTTACTTCTTCTGTTCCTTCTCAGTCACTCTCACTCTCTTATCACTCCTCTCTCTCTCTCTTGCTCTCTCGCTCTTTCTCTCCCTTTCTCTCCCTCTCCTGATTGTAATCAGCCTCTCTTTTTAATCTCTCCCTCTGCATGCGACCACTCTTCTGCTTCTGGCCTCTCATCCGCGTTAAAGTCTATCCAATCCATTTTACTCATCTGCCAATCTCAATATAAGTGATCAGTGCTCATCTCCTCATCGCTCTGGCTGTGTCCAATCAATTATATCCTCCAATCAGCCCTTTTTCACTGCCGCCACAAATGTGTGCACAATCCTCACTTTTAATACTGCGGCTAATGGGAGGAATTGGAGTTAAATGACAAAATATACACAAGCGGGGACCGAGGCACTCTCCATGGACCTGTGGTGTCCTGTGGCCCATCAGCTTCTCTACTGATGTGTGACATACTTTGACACACAAGACCACACTCCATACCGCCACATTAGCATATCTGTGCAGCATTTAATTGACAGAGCCATGCTCCACCCACAAATGCATTCTTTCATAGCATTCAAGATTTACATCCAAATGGGAAATTGTGGCAGTCTAGTAGAAATTGCAGCAATTTCACCACATAACATTGAGCTTCCAGTTTAAAATGCTGCTATACTGAGCTTGATGGCAACAATTTGCCGCTGTGCTAACGTTAGCTAAATAACACAACAAAATAACTGCTGCCACCATCCTGAAGGCATTTACACGTGGAGCCCGATTTATTCATGCAATTTATTCAGACATCAATAAATTCATTAGGACACAGACATAACTGGCCATATCTGGCTCACCAGTTGTGGCTTTCATATGAACTCCTTTGGCCAGTCAGTGTACGCACTGGCCGCCGGCATGGCAACAACCAAGATGACCAAGTAACTGACAAACGTCAAAAGGATTAGTGTAACGAAGGAGGCGAGGGGGCTGGATAGAAGTGTGAGTGGACGTTACTCGAGTCTGTAGGTGATGGTTGGCCGAAGGTGGCGGGTGGATGCCACATAAGAGAACAGGGAACTGAGGCACTAAAAACTAGCAAGTAGAAAACAAAGAAAATGGGAAAAATTTTACAATGGCTGAAAAAGGTTCAAGAGAGAGGAAGAAGGTGAACGAAGGTGAAAGCTGGTGAGGGGTGTGACACAGAAAGCACATGGAATGGCAAAACAAAACAAAAACAGCTGGACTGGCTGGACAGAGAAGAGCAGACGCAGTATAGTATTGTGGTGGAGGTAGCTCAGTGGGTAGGAAACTTGCCTCTGGACCAAGAGGTCATGGGTTCGAATCCTACCTTCAGCATACCACCATTGGGTCCCTGAGCAAGACCC
>JBBPDC010075657.1:0-10488 GCA_037974485.1 Hemigrammopetersius urotaenia
AGACCTTTTCTTTCATATAAGACCAAAAAAGAAAAATCAATATTTTTGATGTTTTTCAACATAATCAGCCCGTATCTAAATAAATAGAACGCCGACTTCCGACTCATTACGGCAGATCGGGTCACATATTTATCCAAGCTGACTGCTTGAATTACTTTAAATGTGCAGATATGAGACGTATTCCAACTGGACACCTACCATCTGAACGGTTTTAGTTCTTCCCAGGTTCGTGGCTTGTTGAAATTCAAAATTATAGTGTTCATTCATAGCCAGGAAATCAATCTGCTTTTCATCCCTAAAGGAGAGAAGATCAGAAATGATAAAGCTGAGACCACAATAGCTAATACAAGTGCCTTTCCTATACTTGTTGCTTTGTTAGCTCTTTAAACATCTAAACTGTCTCTGACCTCCTACACAGAATGGAGAGTGTCAGATAAACCTTCTGCACAATATAATCAGGTTTCTGTACTTAAGGCCATTCGGGTTGGCTGGTTTCAAGTAACTCACCAGGGGCCTCATGTATAAACATACACAACAGTGGACTACACGCACTTAAGCACTCGACATAAAATAGTATAAACTTAATGGAAGAATTGTTCAAACTGAGTTTTATCAAACCACTTTAAGATACTTTCACACACACTCTGCACACACACTGCAAAAATGATCCTTTTGTCATATTTTTAACACAAACTACAACTAATCTGCACAAATATGTACATTTTACAACCAAAATTGCCATAATAAAAGATGACTCGACTACATGACTTGTGTTGGAAATATCCCCAACCTGAAACCCTTTTAATCTTAAACACAAGGCATGAATTCAGGAGGTTCTTAAGGGGCAAATTTGAAAAGGGTGAAAATTCAGTAGGTTTACCCGTTAATCAGCCTGGAAATTAAGATCAAAATGAAGGTAATATTTGGTGGTAAATTTAGGGGGTTTGATTTCGTAGTGTGGAGTGCTGCTCTATAGGATAGTGCACAGAAAGTGTGTCACATGGTGCATGCATGTAGCTGCTGCATATTGTTGCACAAAATCATGGCTTGTCTGTATCTGAGTAAATGAGGAATGAAGAACCTGACCTGGGAATTAGACAGCATTACAACCTCGTTTTAATGGAATAGAAAGAATGTAAAAACAGGTCGTCAAACGCAGCCATTAAACAATTGTGTTTCTAAGAAATGTGAAAATGTGTTTCTAATGTCACATAGCACAGCATGTATATTTTTTAGTTCATTGGCAATATCGCTTACAGCATGGACTAGGCCTACTGTGAGTCCCCCTCACCCACAGGCAAAATTCCCATTATAATGGTGTTCCCTAGAATTGTGGCATTTAACTTCTCAAAATGTGTGAGCCTTGGAATTCCGCTTCCTCCTCCAGTGGTGTTAAGACTCTTATGTTGAGCCGCTACTCGCTTTTTTACATCGATTTAAACAACCGACAATTTGGTCCAGCACAGTGAGACTTTCCAAACATTTTTAAGTCTCTACTCTACACTGTGCCACTCCAACAATTTTCTTTTTCTGTTGATGCCATTACTTAATCCACCAAAAAGAATATTTTGCATGCCTCAGATTCAGTAAGCCACATGCCCTGGCCATTGTTTTTAACAAAACCCTGAACAAAGCGGGTATTTAAACTGATTTGCCTTTTTTAAATATGTATAATTATGCATAGAACTTTGCTTACATACAGTTTTGTGGATCTGTTTTTTTGTTTTTTTTTAGGCTATGTTATAGTGTGAATTCTATGCACAGCATTAACCATGAGGCCCCAGGCCCTTTTCTCACATTTCCCCATCCCATCCTCCTAAATAAAGTTCATCCCCCAGTGGATCTGTGTCACACACTCAATGTCGGGCAGAATAAAGAATGATGGCTAAATACTGAATAATCTGTCCCAAATGTATTCATGTCCATATTCCATTACAATACATAATAATACATCTTAAGTATAAGGAACATGGGAAGAATCATAGTTTGCAGTAACTCTTCACTACTTTTTGACAGTTGGACAAAACCTCCAAAACGGTCATTCCACCGGAGAAGGAAATCATATTTGTGACATTTTCTCACAGTGTAAAGGTGACATTTTTAAAAATATATATCAAAATGCAAACAGCAAAAGTGGAGATACAATATCTTTATCTAGCTCTGATAAAGAAGCTCCAATACTCTCACTCTGTACTCACTCAGTGTCTACCTCAATCACCTTCAAACCAAACAAGTTATTCACATTAGCCCATTGTAAATATTTAAGACTTATATAATTTGTTTATGTAATGGGTTCTTTAATGCATCATCAGGATGTTGAGGCACTAATCCGTTAGGCACTAATCCAAGGCATCAATTTGATTTGACTCGTAATAATTTTTTAATGCAATTTTAATCACTCATGAACTTGTTCTCTGCTGAGGAAACTGTATAGTTTGGTTGTCCTTCAAAAGCTCAGTAACACTGAGATAAACTACTCATTACACAGATTTATCAGTCCACTCTGGCTTTAGCAGCAACTTCAGTGCTTCTAATGAAACCATTAGAGTCCTTCTAATGAGTGTGTTTACTACACATATTATAATTTAAAATAGTTAACAGGAAGGAATCAAAAGTGTTTCTTTTCACAGAAGAAAACCTTTGTAGAGCTGAAGTGTTTGTGTTAAAGCAGGGAAAACAGTGTAGAGCAATGGGCCTCCTGAACCAGGACTGCGTTAGATGATGAAGGTTTAGAGGATGATGAACACAAATTGTGCATCGACAGATGGGCTACAGTCTTTAACTTGGCATTTTTGCACACCTAACGACTCCACTGTTAGAATATAGTGTAATGTATATGTCAAAATATTGTATTCACTCAAAGGTCAACTGCTAAATGTTGTCTTGCCCTGGTGTTTTGTTGCTCGTGTGTGTCTTGCTCTCTTTTCAATCCGTGTATTTTGTCCTGTCTGCACTTCTGTGGTCTTGTGGTGTTTCTGGTTTTGTTTTTGTGTTGCTCTATGGTTCTCCACATTTTGTTTCACTGTTTACTGTGTAAATGGCTGAAATAACAACAAACCTACTTGACTTGACTTGACCAGCATAAACAGGGCTTTCACAGTAAGCATATGCCCAAAACTGAACATTTACCTGAAGTGGCCGACTCGCACCCTTCTTCCTGTCAGATGTGTGTGTAAAATAACTGAGAAAACCCGTAGGTCATGTGACTCAGACACGACCTGAGGAGGAAAAGAAAACTTACACTTTAAAACTCACTTTAGAGCCTAAACTTGGAAGATTCACTCATCTACGCTACTTCTGATGTTTAAGGGTCGTTATACTATTGGTATTGCAAACGGTACAATGGGTAATTGAAGTGTAAACAGTCTGTTATGTTAAAAAACGACTGACGCTATCAGTACTTCAGCCAAGTTTATCAGAAATTTTAAGAGATTAACAGCAGACTTCTCTGCATTTTTCCTTTAAGATACCCAGATAAATGACATTTTATTTTTGTTAAATGTCTTAAATGTCTCAAAACATTAAATGTCTTCAGAGGACCTAAACATAAAATGTATTCAAATCTTAAAATTGTAACTGAAAAATAGTATCAATGTTATTATTTCATGTAGAAGTAATATTACAGTCAAAGCAATGCCATAACTATTCATTCCTGGGAGTCCCTGAAACAACAACTGGCCCCACTCTCCCTGAACTTTTTCCCTGAACAACACGGCTAAACATTACTGTGATGGATGAATGTGATTAAATAAATGAACGAAGTTCTGACTGTACCTGTGGAATATGGCTGGTGTCACACAGGCCATATGAGAGGAAGGCAGTGGCATTGGGTGGGATTGCATAACCTGGGACCACTGCTAGCCCAGTCATTAAAACAGCGGCATCATACTGCCTCAGCTGAGCGGTGTAATAAAACCGCAAGCCTGAGTTATCAACCCGTCCTGCATACACACAGACAGACATACACACACAAACACACCGTTCACATTCCCCATACTATCTGACAACCCTCAATTAAATATCAGCTCGATTCTATGTACTAATACAGTTGTACACTTGTTCTACACAGTTGTACACTTGAGGGTTTGCAGTACCTGAAGTTTTATTCAGATTATTGTAATGCACCTCCAGCCTGTACAGGACATTTCCTCCATCACCCCCAACAGGAATCCCAGCAGCCTCAGGAAGCTCAAAGGCCTGAGAACATAACAATGCACCATCCGTGTTGACAAAAAGTCAGCTTTGCTTAACTTTCTCCTTGTCTAAATCAGATCAGCCAAGATATTTCTGGCATCAAAAGTTTGCTTCTTTACTTTTGAACCACAACGCTAATGTAGCTAACAAGTAATAGAAACTTATAGCCAACAGTTAGCTGCATGCATAAATAATTAAACTGTGTTGAGTCATTAAGTAATGTGACCCCTTATAGTCACACATGAACAAGCCACAGCACACAGTGTGAACAGTGTGAAATTCTTTCTCTGCATTTAATCCATTCACCAAGTAAAGGACTGGGCAGACACCAACCAGCCACGCCCTAACCACTAGGCCACCAGGTAACCTCAAATAGGCTTGTGCAACATTCTGTCTGTAGGTTTTTTGTTTACACTTGTAATGTTTATTTGAATACATTTTTTTCTAGATATTTTCCTTATTTAGTTCTAGCTATTAATCTTCTTTTTAATGAATTGAAACTATCTTGCACAGTCTCAAAGCTAGACGGCTGCTGTTGCTGGTTTGAGTAGTATAATGTTTCTGTCTTACAAAAAAGGAGTGGTCATGATTTTATTCAGCTCACAGTCCTTGTGTGGACCTTAAGACGTTCTCATTTGTGTGTTCAAAGGTGTGCCTGTGGCTTGTAATTATGCTGCATTGTACTAAGCTGCAGTTAAGCAAATTAACTATTTGGAATTGAGCTAACCAAGAGAAATGTTGGGATAAATGGGGTAGACTTACAAATGGACTGTTAAATTAAAAATATAATCCAAAGCCTTATAAAGTCTAACAAGGGGTGATGGTATATTCATCAGCAAGCCAGGGGCTGGTTTTAGAAGAGGAGTAATCTTAGCGGCAATACATTTTGCCACAACCAAACCAGTAGTCTGTTCCAAAGTCCATATGAACTGAGGTTTCAAAACAGCATGTTATACAGCAGGTTATACACTTATTCAGTAATGCTTTGATTTATCCTTTTGAAAAGTGTGCACTTAGTGAGCATTAAGCACCTTCTGCACTGTGTTTTTGCACAATTAAGAAACAGGGAAATGAATGGAAAACACATAAATGTGTACAGTATAAACACAAATTCTGGAACAGACTGCAAGTTGTCCCCAAACATGTTTTCTTGTTAGGAGGGAATACACTCACGTCTTTAAGGAAGGCAGTATTAACTGGTAGGATATAACCTTCCCTTACAAACCTAGCTTACAAACCTTACAAACCTGCACTTTCAGTCTTCTTTTATTGATTTTTATGTATTTCTTCTTTATGTATTTCTTCTATTTCTTCTATTCTTTTACTTTATTTTACTCTATTTTGTGAGGACTGTGTGTAAATTAGATTTTTTTTAAAACTCAGCATTGATGAGTCAGAAGCATTGCAGCTTTATTTCAGTGTACATTTATAAATGCCTATTATAATGGACTTTTCACTTTGAATCTACCCAAGTGACAACAAGACTGTTCCAACACTACAGATGTAACATGCAGTCATTCCTAAATATCCATGTTTCTGGTTACCTAGCAAACACTATCAGGTAACATTTTACTTTTTCTTGCCTCTTGCGTGGTCAAATCGAGTGGGAACACCCAACCAGACATTTTATCCAACAAACCGTGAGGGTGGTGTTTAATGCAGTCACCTTATTACAGACAGGAGAGAGTAGATCCATGAACATTGAACTCAACAGTGCCCAGTTTTTTGTTCTTCTTGTAGCCAGAGGGACATGAATATTTAGCTCAAGAATGCCCAACATTTTAGTCTTAGAGACCAAAGTGCACTGTGATTTGCCAATGGCCCAAAGAATAAATCAATACCCGCATATAGTGAAAAAACGTGTTATTGTGATGTGGCAAAACAAATGCCTTGAAATGCCTATTTTTATAGTATAAACCCTAAATATGCTCCCAGTACTTTAATTTCATTTTAAACTCAGTTTAATGCATTACCCTTATGGAAAATGTAAAGGTAAACCTGTATTCGCCTCTTTTAAGTTAATTCACAGTAATAAAAATACAGGGCTTTAAGAAGGACAAGACGAAAAACAGGAGAAACACTGAGACTTTCCACGGGGAAGAGTCTGGTCTGCAGCTGCCACAGCTGCTTGAAATGGCAGCAGCAAGGAGAACTAAATAATCAAAATCAAAAAACTGTATTGATCCCGGAGGAAATTGCTTAAAAACCTGGTTGCTACTGCTTTGGCTGCCATTGGCCTGGGGGCCACACTTTTGAAGGAGGACTGTTTTGTTGCCCTATGTACAAATAAAATATAGGGCAACAAAACAGTCCTCCTTCAAAAGGGCTGAATTTGGCACTTTTGAAATAGGACTGTACTGTTGTCCTCTTTTTGTTTTGCGTGTCACTCACCCCTCCTCCCACTCCCCACGCAGCCACGGCCTGGAAGCACTCAACTTGTGTTTCCCTTGTGTAACACGCCTCCTCTGTGGGAGATGTCACCGCGGGCGGACAACGGTACAGTAGCAGATGATGCACCAGGTCCAGATTTTCTATCAGTGGCTCGACCTGAAAAAGGTAAATTACAGTATGCTTCAAGTCAAGTCAAGCCAAGTAGGTTTATTGTCATTTCAGCCATATACACAATAGAAAGTGTAAAGAAACAATGGTCCTCCAGAACCATGGAGCAACTCAATACTACAGAAACACCACAATACTACAGAAGTGTAGGCAGGACAGGAACACACCGAGCGCAAAGAGAGCAAAAGAGAAAGTGCAAGATAAAGACAAGATCAACAAAACAACAGTTCAAGACAACATTTAGTGCAGTCGACATTTGTATCATTACAGATCCCTTTATGACAGACACTTCTGTCTGTATCCTGTGTTCAGTATTCTGGGACAGAAGCCACCTAATCTAAATCACACCATTGAGCTTTAGCTTTCACGAGACCAGATTGAATGCAATTGCTTAATAATAAACACAGCTACTTACACGATACACATGGTACTTCTGATAAAGAGCAGGGAGTTTCATAACCTTGCAGTGGTAGTAAGTCTCCTGGGCTGGTACAGTAAACTGTAAGGGAATCATGAAGGACAGTCTTCAATTACTGAGACATACTGAACCTACAGTAATACCCCTGCTGTTAAATCTGTGATGAGCACTGAATGCAGAATGAAGTCCTGGCTAATGTCATTTAATTTACATACTGGACAATGTCTAGTTTGGGATTTGAAATAAAACCCACTCTGCAAAAAATTATGTTTTGGCAAATTAAACTAATCTTAAATTAGTTAACACGCTTAATGTGTCTCATTAACAAATCTCTGTTTTAAAATCCAACTTACTTCTAGACATTTTTTGTTTGGAGTAATTTTATCTAGTAAACATATTCCACAGGCAATATTTTTTCAAGTTCTATAAATGTGCTGCTTTGCTTTCTCTAGTGTTTTTTTCAAAGAGTTCAGAATGGCCGGAGGTGGTTCCCATTGAAAAAGCTCATTTTCCAGTGAGTTTCTCTGTATCAAGTGACCATAACTGTTAGAAACCCAATAGGTCAAACGTTTTTGTCTGCTAAACATATCTATTAAATGGACTTGAAGCCAAGTGACTGAGTCTTTCAGCAAAATGACTGCTGTGTTGGAAATATACATATAACTTATGTGGTGTCTGTAACAACATTTCATGAAAGATGTGATTCACAGATACAGATCATCATTTAAATATCAGAAGAGTGACTCTTATAGGACTCTTAAGGCATGAACTGATGTAACTGATAAGATGCTTTTAGTAAAAAAAAACTACATTAAGATGGTATCTGGCCAATTGTGAAAATGAATCAGCCTTACATTGGTCATGGTCACATCAAAGTATTTGCTGTCCGGCAGCTTGGCTTTGGGCATGAAGTTCAGAAGGTTCACTTCCTTCGTTCCTCGCTGGCTTTCGTGGTAGCTGATCTCATCAGTCTTACCGTAGGCGTAAATCAACTTCACTGGCACTTCCTTAGGGAGGGTATTAAAATATTTTCAGAACCAGTTGAAATTTAAAGTAAGGAGGTGTGGGGCACAGTCTAATGTGGATAAAATGTAATTTGAATTTATATGTAGTTCAGCAAGTAAAGCTTTCTCATAACAACATTCATCTGTGAATCTGGACAGGAATCTGAAAGACTGCCCTGTCACATAATCACCTGAGTGCAATTATGTGACAGAAATGTTTCACTGGGTCAAAGCAAATGCATGCAAATAAAACAACAGAAAATGTCATGAGCAAAAATCTGAATTCTGACTGGTGCTACTAGCTTCTTTAGGGGGCAGCAATAAGTGATGTTTGTTTAATGAATGTTTGTTAATAACACTTTTAAAGGGCAGCAGTGAGTGCTGTTTGTTTATTTAATATATGCTAATAGCACGTCTGTAAGTAATATTTGTTTATTTAATGTTTGTAAATAACAGTACTGCTTGTTTTCAAAGATCTCACAACTATTAAGCAGATCGCTAAGCAGTTTGACCACTTTTAGTTTGTATTTTAAGAGAGAAGAAAGACAGATGAAGCAGAATCTCTCTAGTGGTCCAGTAGAATATAGTCAAGACTCTGCCTCAAGAGAATAGCTGAAATTATCTACCAAAAAGGTATTCAATTGGTAGTTTTAAATTTTTTTTACCACTGATCACTGGGACACGCATTTTAATAGGAATTGTCACCAAAATCTCAATGTACAGGGGATTGTAATGTCCTTTTACAAACAAAGATCAAACTTTGGGATCAAAACTTGATGTTGGTTTTTCAGCATCTGCCCACTTAAGTTGTTATAATTTCATGTAGAGTCATCAAATCACAGGCTCATAAAAGAGTTTCAAATTTCAAATTAAGTGACCACTACAAATTATACTGTTAACTTCTTGGTAACTCTATGAATGTCTAATGGAAAGATGAAAAAACTGAGGTTAGTTGTCACAGTATAAGATGCCAGAAAAGTCTGGTAAATCAGTACAAACATAAACAGCTGATGTTGTTTGAAATAGATAAACTTGAACAAACCTAAATATTAAAGCGTTATTTATGTATTTTTTATAATTATAATTAATATGAACAGATTTTATGTATATAGGAGTATATAGGACATATCTCATTATTGATTTGGAAATGGGCTGAAACTGACCCCATCGTTTGGAGGCTTTACTTTAGCCAGGCTAACTCTCACTGTGAGTTAATTACAGTCCTTAAAATATTACAGTCAGGCGGAGAGTAGTTAAAATAGCACAGGTGTGAATTCTGTGACTTATATATAACATAATAATCTGAAATCAGTTTTGATTTTAAAAAAAAAATAAAAGGTACAAAAATCTCCTGGTTATTTCTGTTTGATTGCTGTGAAACTGGGCCAAAGACACAGCTAATGTAATTTAAGCCGAAGACCAAAAGCTTATTCTTCTTAAATCTATTTAAGTTTCTCAAAACCGTGAGATATTTCGCCCCACCTCCTTTACAGTATATAACCACAGTCAACCCTGCAGAGACTAGGGCTGAGGCAGTGGGCCTGCTGCTGTATGGGCCTATTCTGCTGGACTGAAAAGCACCTGAAAGACGATACCTGCCAAACCCCACCAGGCACAAATTCCAACTTTTGTCCCTCACTGTCTCTGTACAGTAGTCACCGCAGAAGCTAATTATGATTAGAAAGTGACAAAATGGGAACATAATCAAAAAGGTCTGATAAAACTGCGGTTTACTCACAGTTATGGGAAAGTCCTCTTCATCACAGGCGCTGATGGATCGCTGGAACTTCATTACTGTTTGTCCATCTGCCTTAGTGAGCAAGACCAGTTCATAGTTCTGCTGCCTGTCCAGAAGAGGCAGGTTTTTCCCCACAGCATGCCTGTCCTTAACAAAACACAACACCTAGTCAGAGACGTCTCCCAAGTGTTTTTATTGTGGAGTGCGTGAGTTAACTGTAATTTTAATACATCACATCTTTTACTGTACATATTTGAATTTCCACTGCTAGCTTTACCTATAAATGTCTTTTCATATCCAAGTTATGTATAATGTTAATGTATATTTATTCACACTCTCATATACATATGAGATGCAGAATGTTCAGTAAATCTGTAATATTTAAATAATCATGTATCCATCCAATGCTATTGTCTTCTTATTTAAAAAAGAATTAAGTATAGAATAAACATCATAAATTGATTTGCAGAGTACTCATTATTCATTTTATTATCTTAAATATATATATATATATGTGTGTGTGTGTGTGTGTGTGTGTGTGTGTGTGTGTGTGTGTGTGTGTGTGTGTATATGTG
>JBBPDC010075668.1:0-10488 GCA_037974485.1 Hemigrammopetersius urotaenia
TTTTGCTGATCCGAAAACTGATCCGATCCGTCACTTAAAACCATGATCCGATCCGAACCGTGATTTTTTGTCCGGTTTACGCACGTTTTAAACCTGTCTCGGTCTCTCCCCCGGACAGATTAACGCCAAGATTCCAATGAGATTAACGGCGTTAAAAATTTTTATCTATGCCCACCTCTAATATATATATATTATGATGATTCTAAAATTAAAGAGGGGCCAATTTTATGTATGTATGTATCCTGACAATATCGACATGTGTGTTTCTTTCTCTCTCCCAGTTGAAGGTCTTGGTGGAGGCAGATGTGTTTAAGATTGCTGTGGACGGAGTGCACCTGCTGGAGTATGAACACAGAGTAGGGGGGATGGAGGACGTCACATTGGTGCGGGTGGTTGGGGATGTCAAACTGTACAGCATTGGGCCCAGCATGATCTAACACACACATGCACACACATACATACACTCTTATTAACATTAGCAGTGGAAGTGGAAGACACACTTAGGTTCAGATGAAGAAACTCCTGACATGCTGGAGGGGTGAGAAAGTGCTTCATCACTCACAGGTCTGTAAATAAAGAATTCCCGAACGAATTAGTGGGAATTAGTTTAGTTTGGAATGCTTCACCTTTAAGAATAAAGCTTCCTCGGCGGTTCCTGGCTTGGCTGTAGGGTTCTAGAAAGTATCTTTAACAGTTTGATGGTTCTTTTTTCACTTTGGCCAAGGCTGTGAAGCATGTTAACCTTTTTTGGGCCACGACCCATGAACCCCCCACCCAGTAACTCAGAATGAATGAAAAACAGTTGTCTAGCATAGCTATCTAAAAGTAATCGCATAATGCACAGCTGACACACCTAAGTCTGTTGCTCGGCTAGCTGTTTGTGCCACTGGTGATGTGCGCTCCTGTTAGTTACCACTTTTTTCAGCTACGAGCCAAGTGGAAATTATTTTTCAAAAATGAAAAATATATTTATTTTGGCATGCAGTCATGACCCCAGTTACCCCAGTGTTACCCCATAACAGCACTATAATCTGTAATCGACACTCTATAATCTTTCATCTCATTTGCTTGCCTGAACCAATGAACTAAGGAAGATTAAGGAACAGAAAAATGTTTTTTTTTTAAATGTTTTTTTTTTAACCCCAGATGTAGATAACAGGTTCCAAAATGTGCTCCCTTAGTTTTGGACTGGAGGGTAACATTTCTAACACTAGAAGTCAGTAGTCACCCAAATCTTTACTTTCAGCACATCAGAACCTCACGAAACCAGCTCAAACCGCATCCCGGTCTTCATTAAGCTGGAGCAGACATGTGGTCTTGTTTTAGGACAAAGCTTATGTTCTTTTGATCTATAATAAATATAATTCATACAAACAAAAGTTTACATGCACTACAGGCAGTCGTTTCAGAGAACAGAAAGCTGATTGACTGAATATTGTGAATATTTGCCGTATAATCCTTAAAGAACTTGAGGTGCAACACCAGACACAGAGATTAGAGATCTAGTTGACCTCTAGGGGGCACTGTACTGAAGTCCGCACAGACAAGTTGACTTTCACTGGTCTTTTATTTCAAGATACATGAGGAATTTCAAATATTTTCTTTTTTTTTCTGGAGACAATGACATCTTTTTCTGTAGAGTGCATTTATTTGTGTAGAAAACGCTTTATTTATACAGTTATCACCACTATGTCAATGCTAATGCTGTTTGCAGCGTTATTTGTTGGCTTCATTCACTTTCCCGAACTCTGTCTAATATTTCATGTGGCAGTTATAGCTTTACCACAGCTTGTGTGTCCTTTACAGTCACCTGGCAGTTTTTCCATGAATATTTCAATTTAGCCCGTTAGCATGTTTAGCCGCTTGTGTTCTTGCACAGGATCCCAGACACCCAGATCCCACACACATTTAAACATGAAAATGTCATATTTGTGGTTAAATTATTTTACACCACCAATTTGGTGCCTAAGTGATCCTTAATATATCGTCATGGTTTCAGAACAAAAGCACCTGACTTTCACAGCTTCACAATTAATGGATCAACGGAAATGACTGGATCAAGTGGATCAATGGAAATGAATGGATTCATGAAAATGGTCCAGAATTATTGTCCATTAACTTCCTTTAGTTATGAACATTTTTTTCCTTCTCCTGGAAAGTATTGTTTTGGTTATGAGGTCTTGTTTTGACAATGACGATGCCACTATCTACATCTATAACTGTTCTTTACTTACAAACATTAGACAAACAAACAGGGCTGTTTTTAGTTAGTATGGTGGATATGCTGGATTATATTCTCTGCACTCCTGTGTCCTCTGGTGTCTTGAGGTCCTGTGTGTCACCTTTTAAAGCTGTTAAGCTGCTGTTTTGCATGCATACATAAAAATAACTTTATTTTTCAGATCTCAGTGACAGAAATGTTGATTAGTGGTGCAGTGAACAGTGCTGCGCTCAATCAGACGTGTTTCTTTCTGTGTGTTTGAGTTATTTACACTGACACTGGCGATGCTGAGGTGATCTATTTTACTCAGAATCAGAATCAGAGAACTTTATTTATCCTGGAGGAAATTGTTCATAAACACATCTGAAGTAGATTCATTTCCGTTTGTTTGTCAGTGTAAAGGCTGAATGGAGTTTGTTTTACTGGTATGTGTGTGTGTGTGTGTGTGTGCGTGCGTGCGTGCGTGCGTGCGTGCGTGACTGCTGGATTTCAGAAGTAGATGAATTAGAAAGTGCTTCATTTTTTAAATGCATAATCATATAATCCTGTGTAACAATGTTTCCACTCCCAGAGTTGAAGGGTGACATTAATTGCCAAAGACACTGCAGTCAAATGTCCTGAAAGTTTGGAATAAAATATTTAAACTCCTTCTGGAACGAGTATGATTTCGTGATTGTAAACAGGTACCCACATATTGTATTTAAAAAATGTCCCGTGCTAGTGGCTGATTTCCCTGCGTCCGTTTAATGATAAGATGGTTCTCCACTGACCCCAGATGTCGAAACATGTTTGGAGTCCAAATGTAACTTATCTAGTTTAGAACTGGAGCTACAATGCTAACAAACAAACCTGTTCTAAACCTATTCAAATTGGATTGAGCTCTTTAACGTGGAACAGACTTGGTTTGGATGTGGTTTAGGACCGGGTTTCTCAACCACTGAGCTGTGGACCACTGATGGGCTTTTGATTGGGCCGCGAATGTAAAATCGTGACAAGCCATTGGCCAACAATTGGCTGTATAATATCATCTAATATGACCAAGTGGGCCTTGGTAACATGCTGTGATAAGCAGGTGGGCCTTAATGTTGAAAAGGTTGAGAAGCATTGGTTTAGGACACAGTATGACTTACTGTGAGCTGTAATGGATGTAGTTGAACACTGCAGGCAGCCTTCTTGCACAACTGAGTAAGTTTTGTGAATCATAAATACAAATTAATCTGATCCGAGATCAGTCCACATAATGAGAAATCTGCTTACAGCTGCTTTCTGAGAAGTTCAGTCATTTTTTCTTGGTTGACATTTCATACTCCCATAGTGCTTAAATGTTGTGTTGTCAGACAGCCCACAGGAATTGGAGTGGGCCCATATACTCCTCCTCCCCAATCTTCTCATCATTAAAGGTATTCTCTGCTTATGTGATATTTAATTTGTGTTAAAAAAAAAAGTTAAACAAACTGTCTCACGTTAAATCCTAAATTTTTACATTATTATCGGTTCAGTAGTTCTGTATTTGGGTACACTGAATGTTTTCACATAGGTCATATTTTTTTATTTTGTTTTCATAGTCTGGGTGGCAAAATCAGTGATATGGATGTAATCTGTACTGATGTTGAAAAGTAAGAAAATGGGTAGATGATGTTTTTATTGTTAATTTGCTGAAAAAGAGAGATTTGTCCAAAATTATATTTATTTAATATGTAACTGAAGGACATAAACGTGCTTAAGAACCTCCTTATACATTTATCGCCAACCAGATGTTGCAATAGAGCAGCTTGTAAAAAAAATTTGTAATATTACAAAAGGCCTCATTTTCTTCTTATTTTTATCCAAAAATTGTTATACATTAGTACTGGATAATTGTGCTGAATATATCAGATGAATTCAGTGTTAGATTCAAATTGACAGCATTTAGCAGATGATGTGCTTGTATTACTGAGAAAGATCTCATCAACCTCAGCAAGTCTAGGGTCCAAAGATATCCATGAGTCCACAACGACAGAGACCTCAGTCAGTGCTCAAACCCAGATAAAAGGATACACTCACAACAGAGATTGCAAAACACTTTACATTGTTAAGCAGTTTAAAAAGGAATTCCACTTCCCAGGGGGATGTGACGTATGCTTGGTATTTAGGCCAAAAACACATCGCAACCCTTTCGTGTTGTTTCAGTTTCAAACGAATTACTTGCAGTAGACATCTGACTGTTCCTGAGGACACTTCTCTATAAACATTATTTTTCAGGTTAATCCCATCGGAATGGATTCGTCTGCATCACAATGTATTTTGAAAATTCAGTGGACTTAGATTTACAGAATTTATCAGACGCTTTTATTCAAAGCGACTTCCATTCCCTAACTACAGGGGGCAGTCTCCCTGGAGCAACTTGGGGTTAAGGGTCTTGCTCGGGAACCCAGTGGTGGTGCTGAAGGTATTTGAACCCATTATCTCTTGGTCTACAGGCATCCTACCCACTGGGCCACCACTTCCCCTCCTGTCCAGCTTTACACTATTTGGACAAAAGTATTGGGATACACCTCTTATTTATTGAATTCAGGTGTTTCAATCATGCCTATTGCCACAGTAAAATTAAGCATACCAAGACATTTTAAACAACACCAAAGCTTCCAATTTTCTGGACACAGACTGAGGAAGAACCTTTTTCTACCCCAGTGTATGAACCAAGCTCCATAAAGACATGGCTGGATGAGTTTGGTGTTGAATAACTTGACTGGCCCACATGAAGTCCTGACCTCAACCCCATCCAACATCTTTGGGATGAGTTGGAACAGAGATTGCGATCCAACATCAGTCCCTGTAAAGTGTCCATTTATCATACATGAACACGCCACACCATGTGAACAGTGTGACATTTTTTCTCTGGATTTAATCCATTCACCAAGTGAAGCAGTGGGCAGTCAGGAATGCAGCACCCAGGGAGCAGTGTGTGGGGACGGTACCTTCTCATGCATACCTCAGTGGTGCCACTTGCAGTCCTGGAATTCAAAATTAGATCCCTAACCACCAGGCCACCAGCTATGCTCTACAGAATGAATGGGCACGCATTGCCATTTCAAAATCATGGAAAGCCTTCCAAGAAGAGTAAAAGCTGATATAGATGCAACGAGTGGTTCAACTCCATGTTCATGTCTATGTATCGAATGCAGTCGTCATTAAAGTCCCTGTAGGTAGAATGTCATGCGTCCCAATACTTTTGTCCATATAGCGTAGCTCCCGTAATTCCCAGACTGTCCGCGGGGAGCGCAGGAGAGCATTTGAGTGGTTTCACCTTCAGCCTGGAAACCGAAACACATGAAAGTTTACTGAAGATTTTTTACGTTTTGGAGAATAAAACATCATGAACGGCTCTGCTATCGGGACCTCGGCCGTGGTAGACATCAGGCTTAGGCGGGGACCAGCCGGTCAGTCTATTTTTTATGTATTTTCACTCACTTTTCTCCCTTTAATCAGTAGCAGGAGTCACGCACCGAGCGGAGGGTGAGTCTTACTTCATGTCTACTTCGCCCGTTCCACCTTAAATCCTGCGGCTTTTTACATTGAGGCTCTTTCTGGCAGTACATTATTACTACCTCAGTATTTAAGGTGGACTGGGAAATTCTTAAACGAAGCCAACTTATAAACTCCTCCTGAACTTCTCAGCACGTTTCTACTTACACCTTCTCGAAATGTCTGTCTTTATCCAGCTTCCTAAAGACGTACAGATAAATAATTCACTTTATCCCCACGTATCCATCCTGATACAGAGTTTTAGCTACAGTGCTAACAGGCTAAAGGAGCTAAACTGTTTTGACATTTTGCAGGATTTTTGTGAGACAGAAAGCATGTGAGGACAAGTGGTGAAAATAATGAGGTAGACTTATATAAACGTGTCCTGATTTGGTACTTAAAGTTAAGTTTTGGTTTCCTCTTGGTGTGTTTGATAATGCGCAGTGGAGCATAAGTGTTATTTTCAATAAATCAATATATTTTATGGCATGTAGGGATTGTTTTGGGCTTGGTGTCTTGTTTATGACACTTTTGATTCATGTAGAAAAGACAGGTAAGTGTGTGTGTGTGTGTGTGTGTGTGTGTGTGTGTGTGTATGTTTATGGGGACTCTAGATCTTTTGCATTGAAGGAGCTGGACCTAACTGGACCTAAAAAAAAAGTTATTTTCTGCAGGATTCTAACTCACCAAATGCTTACAGAAGGAGAAAAGAACTTTTCAAAGACTGTCTAGTACCTATTCAAAGACGCATTTAAAGAATTACATCAATTTACCTTAGCTCCATTCTGTATAGACAGGCTTAGGTCTGCTATCTGTAAACATGAACTAAATTCAGGTTTTAGAATGGCAGCTGCTGTTTTTAGCTCAGCTAATCCAAGTTTGCATTTTTATACATCACACATTTTATAAGAAAATCCTGCAGATTTCTTTACAGTGGTGGTGAATGCAGTCAGAGGTCATGATCTTCAGCACAAATGTAACCATTCTATTTACTATTCAAACCAACCAATAAAATGTTTCATGGGTTTTCATGAGAATTTTGTCTCACAGCGTCCTGCATGCATCCCTCCACCAGTCTAAAAGCTTCTCAAAACTCTGGTGAAACATTTCAGGCATCATATGGTGCATTAAAGCTTTCTGTGAGATTTTAAAGGCCACTTCTGACTGCATTTATTTAGGCCAGAGTTGTTTATATGTAAATTCCCAAAGAAAACTTATTTAGTTCAAATTATTATTTAGTTCAAATTTCACTACGGGCAGCTGGTGGCCTGGTGTTTATGGAGTTGCCTCTGCGATCAGAAGATAATGGGTTCAAATCTATGGACTGCTAATGACACCACTGAGGTACTCTTGAGCAAGGTACTGTCTCCGCACACTGCTCCCCGGACACCTTCCCTGCTTCACTTGGTGAGTTCACACTGTGTGCTGTGCTCTGGTCTAAGGGGCCACTTTAATTTATTATTTCCATCATCAACATTTCAGATTAACATTTAATTTGTCCTAATATTGCATAACTACTGCATACTGTGCCTGTAATTTAACTCAGTGTTATTTAACTCAGGGCTGATATGATTTATTTGGCCTGCTGGACCAGCACACATCTGCTTACTGGACTGAAACACACACAGTTAGCACCACTGAGTGTTCTCACTTGGGAATGTTTTAATCACTCAATATTTGTTTTGGTCACTGATTGTGTTTATCTTGTTACGTCATGTTAATTATAAGTGCTGGTGTGAATTTTGACCTGTGATAAGAAAGGAAAAGACCCCTGATTGGTTGCGCTGCGTCCAGACTTCATTGATTAAGTTACAGTTCTTGAGGAAATTACTTAATTCAGTTACATTTGTTTAGTGCACCATCAAGGTTAGTATATTATTCAGTTAATTTACTGTCTTTTAGGACACTACTCGGTTCTATTTAATTTCTTTAGAAACTATTCAGTTCAGTTTGCAGGAATGATTTCCACAGTTGTACAAAACAGACAAAACTGTACTATTCTTCTCCGCCTTCTATTAAATTTCAGAACTTCTGTTGCTCTTTTAGTTTTCTTATATTGATTTTCTATGTATTCATTTATTTTTTCTGTCATTGTATAGTGTTTAATTTTTTTCTATTTCTGAGTGACCTTTGTGAATGAAAATGTACATCACAAATAAAGTAATATTTTTATATTGAAAGTCATTATAATTTATTGAAATCTATGTGGTGTTTCAGATGTATATGTGCTGTGTTTATTGTTTCTGTGTGTGTCTCAGGTTTGGGGTTCAACATAGTTGGCGGTGTTGATCAGCAGTACTTGACGAATGACACTGGAATCTACGTGGCCAAGATTAAGGAGGATGGAGCAGCTGCTCTGGATGGACGACTGCAGGAGGGAGACAAAATACTAGCGGTGAACCTGCTGCAGTAGTTTAACACATTCTCACACAGACACACACACACACTTACTTATCCCAAATGTGTGTCAATCTGAGATTCACTACACAGTTTTATCACTGCAGCTGCAAGGCTAATGTACCTAACAGGTAATGGAAGCTAATTCCCCACCAGGCACAAAATACATGCTATTAATCCATGTTTATTGATGACAGAGTGTTCCAGTTCCAGTTTAAAATGTGTCTTATTTATGGTGTTTGATTGTTTATTTGTTGATTATTGTTGTAGATTAATGGTTGTAAGCTGGAGAACCTGACTCACAGCTCTGCGGTGGAGCTGTTCCGAACGGCAGGAGAAGATGTCCTGCTATGTGTTCAGCAGAAAGTGAGTGTTTCTCTCTCTTTCTGCTGATGTCTCATTTTTCAGTTTCCATGTCTCCCAGGGAGCTTTATTCCTTTTACCATATTATCGTGAAAATATCAACTCCTAAAGTGAACAACACCCATTCTCCCAAATTTCTCCATAATTCCCTATCTTGAGTGGTAGAGACACTTAATGATTCAGAACGGACCGTTTCACACCAGAAACTGTGGTTTACATCTTAACCACAGTTATGTAGAAAAGTCTGTGTGTAAATGTCTGATGCAGTAGAAAATGATCCTTTTAGACAGAAGTGCAAGCTTTTATTTAGGTGAAAAATTATTATTAAAAGTGATCTATCAATATTCAGAAATCTGTGCATCTATTCAGATCAGTGCGTCTTGATTCTCTTTCACACCTCATTTCTTTGTGCTTTTGCGGAGCACTTGTACTAACTACATCATTTGTGTTTGTGTGCCCCTGTCAGCCCCCACACACTGCGAATGGTCCTGCAAACTCACCTCCTGATGGTCATTGGCTCCTTCTAGCTATGGGTATTGGCATTGTGGTGGTAGCGATCTTCGCCGGCATGCGTTATGCTCGCACCTGAAGGCTGTTTTAAGCCCTTTCCAGCCTCACACATTTTAAAGAAAAGATGAACTTCCAGAACTTTTTTTTTTTTTTTTTGCTGAGGGCCAAAAAAATAACAGTGACAAAAAATGAGCTGGGAGAGTTAGCAAATATGTTTTTGCCAACACAAAATCTAAATTAATATAATTATGCCAGTGAACAGTGAGTGATAATCAGAGTCGAGTTGGAAGTTATTTTCATCTTGAAACGATGGAGAAGCTGCTGCGTCCAGAAACCTGCAGAGGGACCAAAATGAAAAAGGCTGTTCCTTCACACCTGTGGGCGGCACTGTGGACCGGTCAAGCTTAGGGGCCATTCTTCACCTGAGTGCGCACGAGGAAACGTTAACAAAGAGTATCGTACGGCAAGTGGATGGAAGACAACTGTTTTGGACAGTTAGCTGGTTTGTTAATGCTAGTAAATGTAGTACGAGCTAATGGCCCATTAAAACTCTAAAAATTCTGCGGATCTGCCCTGCTTTTGCACAGATGCCGAGTCTGAACCTGTGTAAGTCCCTCTTGCTCGCTGGTTGTAGTGGAGGTGCAGGTTAAGTGTGTGTGTATGCACTGTGACCCATGTGTCAAGAAGTGTGTGTGTACTGTTTGTGTCACATTTGTGAATGATTTTGTCCAGATTAATGTTTCTCCAAGCTCATTTACAGTCAGGCACTTACTTGATTCACGTCAGCAGTTCTCATTCAGTTCAGATGTTTGTTTAGTTGCTCTTTGTTGAGCGGGTGCCTTTATGTAAAGGGAATTTCAGAGTTGCGGCTCCAAGAGGACACAGTCTGCACAGGCGTCTGCCCTTTCCTGTAAACTTCAATAATGGAAACTTTAATAACTGGAGCTGTTGTGCCCTCTGCTGTTTGGGCTGTACATGTGCAGCTAATTGTGAAAGCGGCTGCTTAAATCATGTGTGTAAGTGTGAGAGACATCCCCTGTTTTTGAACACAAATGCGTGTGTTCTGGAGGTTCGACTATTTGGCCAAATGGGGGAACCTGCTCTGAAAAGCCTTATCAGCAGGAATAAATCACACTTCTTCACTGTTTTGTCACCAGTGTTGAATTTGCGTCACGCTTTGAATAAATCACTTGTTATCAATGTGTGTGCTCTAAACCTTTCC
The DNA here is from genome assembly GCA_037974485.1 of Hemigrammopetersius urotaenia. Lineage (NCBI taxonomy): Eukaryota > Metazoa > Chordata > Actinopteri > Characiformes > Alestidae > Hemigrammopetersius > Hemigrammopetersius urotaenia. Next base: position 10,218 of record JBBPDC010075668.1, read on the forward strand.
TCTCTCTGGGTTTTCAGTGTCGGGCAGCACTGGATTCCACTGGACACTTTTGTGTGTATTGTTAATGCATAATTACACAGTAATTACTTTCCCTTTATAAAGTCATAGTGAAAAAGGGTATAAATACATAAATAAACAAATAGATAAATTTAGTTTATTATGTTCTCACTTAAAGTGTACATCTGAGGGTTCAAGGCCAGTAACAGCATTTTTACCCCAAAAAAGTAGTTTAGCACCTTCCTTTCTGAGAGTGTGTGAATGATGCAAAGCC